>JAPKLW010000290.1:280719-306989 GCA_026898455.1 Plectranthus barbatus | reverse complement strand
TTTGCTAGGTCTTGATCTACCCCCTTGGATCTTCAATTCTCCTCCTAGGATTGATGATTTAGCTCCTTGATAGGTTTTGGAAGAGATGGAAATGGAATCGTAGAGAGAATTTAGGAGGTGGTTAGTTAATGTTATGAAAAGTTATGAAAATAACCATTTTTCCCCCTTTTATAATGAGCAAACAGGGCCTCGGATTGCCCGGCCGAAGTATGGCTCGCCCGGTCGAAGCTGGAAACTGCCAAATGCTGAAAACTGCCAAATGCTGAAAATCACGTTCTGGCTCAGCCGGTCAGATATGGCTCGACCGATCCAACTCTCTGTTGGCTTGGCTCGGCCGGTCGAGCTCTCTGTCCACCTTGGCTCGGCCGGTCCTGCTCTGCTCGGCCGGTCGACGCCTCCAAACTCCAAACTCGTGCGATTTTCCTCCAAAACTCCACCAAAAATGCTAGTTTATGCTCAAAACCTATCCTACAACATTCAAAACACAAAAACACAACAAAAGAACAACGAAAACATATGATATGAGAGTAAAATGGCCGCAAACATGCACACTCACACATAAAAAAATAGGTCATGTTACGCACATATCACACCTGCACAGAAAATAGGTCGATATCAGTTCGGTGTCGATCGATGTGGGTGTCACGTTGATCGATGCAAGAAAGGGTCGGCATCTATCGATGCAAAGTGTGCGTTGATCGACGCAGCAAGATGATCGATGTCGATCGAAGCAAGGTGGCGTCGATCGACGCGAGATGCAGACTCGAAAACTCACACACGCACACGTACAGAAAAATAAAACTCAATCCATCAAATTTTAAGACGAACTAGTAACAAGATAAAATCTAACAATTCCCCGGCAACGGCGCCAATTTGATCACTGTAAAATCTACAGATTAATTATAGCAACAGTGGCAAATAAATTTATAAGAACCCTAAGGTTATCGAATCCAGGGGAATTGTATAACAAAACTATCCTATGTACTAATTATGATCCTAAGATTCATTGTTTGAGTGAACATAAAATTAGGGTTTTGATTTGGAAAATAAAGATAACAATGCTGAAAATTAAAGAGGTTTTGAAAGCAAATTTAAAGGAACACAGATTCTTGGGAAGAATTCTTATTATGGATAGCATGTAGGAATCAATTAATTTAACAGGTGGAATACTGCAATAATGCTATATTTCCTTGTTTGGCAAATATAACCTAGATTACTAATTAGTGACTATCTCCGCTCGGTCTCAAGTACACCAAATTAGTCAATCTGATAAGCAAATCAGTTCAATTCCTTCAGTCTAGTACATCTATTTGGATAGTGTAGAGTGTATCATGTATTCCTAATCCCACTATCAATATTCACCTCTCGGTCCTTCTATCAATAGCTAGACATCTAAATTAATTGTCACCTCTCGGTCCTTGAATTAAATTAGAATTATAAAATAAACACCGGAATCATGAACCTAATTAATTAATCCTAACATGCATCCATAATAATATCAAACCCTAGAACCCGCTAGGGTTTCTAGCCACTCATCGTAGATAGAAATCCAAAAGTAAACATATTAAATTGCATAAAAGTAAAGATCTTACAAGAAAATAAAAGGGTTTCGTGTTTCCCAACTCTCGAAACTCTAAAAACTGAAAAATATGATGATGCATATGATAGCTGCCCTGAAAAAGTCGAACTTACTAAGTATTTATAGGGGTGGATGTGTATCCTATCAAATCTAGGGCTAAAGATATGAATAAATCCAATTTTCATCAAATTCCCGCGCCAGCAGACCTGCGTCGATCGATGTGGACTGGCGTCGATCGACATGGCTCTCTCTTTGGCGTCGATCGATGTGGTCTCTCGCCCCTTCTGCGCGGTCTCACAGTTTTGGCCATAACTTCCTCTCCCGAACTCTTATTGACCCGATTCTAGTTGCGTTGGAGAGCTAACTCAAAGCTTCATCCATTGCCATATGCCAATAGCCCGAATCCCTCGTGTGGAAGTACTCTCCACTGCTACTCTTACACATCACTGCTTTCGGAACGGTTTTCTCGTGAATTTAGGCCTAAAACCTGCAAAAACACCAAGACGCGCATAATACCACCTAATATAGACTCATGCATAGAATATACATATAAACTCAATAAAACCACATAAAATAGTAGAAAATAATATATATAAGCGAGTAAAATAATGAGCTTATCAGCGCATACAAAGGAGCCCTCAACAAAAGAGAAGATAGCCAACAAGTGATGAGGAGCAAGCTAAGAAGAAGAACAAGCATGATCGATTTCAAGGTACGACCGTGAAAATAACGTGCTAGAGGTAGACAGTTCTTTACCGATACCCAATGTCATTCAGGAGAGTGAGCCAGAGCCAATACTGATAGCCTCCAAAGATGCAAAGAGAAGACATGAATTCTCCGATGAGGAGGAGTCGCGAAAGAAGAGGCGACAGCAGAAAGTGCTCAAAAGGGCACGCGTACAAAAGGATTTTGACAAATTCAAGCTTCAGATGACTCTCGAGCAGAGGGATGCTCAGTATGAGCAAGTCATGGCAAGCTACGTCGAGCGCAATGCAAGGATCCAAACTGGTGACGAAATAGGTCGCATCACCCAAAGAGACGTCAAGAATGCACAATTTGGAAAAGGGAAAAACCAAGGTTAGGTTTGCTGAAGAAGATTTGGAAATCCGGATGTTATGACAGATGCTGATTTTAAGAGAAGGCAATTGAAAGAAGCTATTAAAGAATCAAGGAAGTCGCAGGCTCCTGCGCAAGGAGAATGGAGTTATGGTACCGTGACCATTCAGCCCGCCACCACTCAAGGAGGAAGCGTTAGTGTTGAAGTCAATGATGAAGGAATTGTGTCACAGACTGCTGCGCAAGGAGGAAGTAGTTCTATTGTTGAAAGAGTGAGTGAAGAAGAACAACTGGCTGCGCGAGATGAAAGCTGAGTTGTTACAATTATAGCAGAGATCGATCTGGTGAAGGAGGGAAACCAGGTCCCAACTAAAGACAAGGGAGCAGATGAGAGGACTGCTGACCGTGACATGACAGAAGATGAGGGTACAACAAACCCCGAGGTAGATATAGAAGTATATGTTCAGCAACTCATCACTCCAACAGGAATGATGGAGATCACTGAGAACATTGTTGATGAGACACTAATGGAAGCAGAAGCTACTATCTCATTGAATGATGAAGCCCGAGCAAGACTGCATGCGAATCTCACTGCAAGCGTGCGAGCTAGGAATGAGGAGTATCTGCGAGCGTTTGGAATGGATCCATCTACAGTTCCAGGATGGAATTCAGAAGTAGATACTACAAATGTGCTCGAAAGGACCATTGAGTCACTATGGCAGAGACGTATCCCAATTCCTAGTTCTCCCGAAGTGTCAGGTATGTCATTTAGTAGCATCCCTAGTTCTGATGATGAGGAGAATACAGGGACCACGGGAGCTGCCACAGGAAGTACACTACTTGTAGATGGTGAATCCATATTTAGAGGAGAAACTCTTAGAGTGCCCATGGAAGGACTACCTGACAAGAACTTCAAAGCCAAAAAGATTGCTAAGTGGTGTCCTCCTGTCACAGTAAGAGATGAGTAGAACGATGATCTCATCTCATGGGAAAAAAAATATTTATATCTTTATCGAAGCTCAAGTTGCTACCGAAGTTGAGAACTCATATCCTGCAGAATTACTGGGCGAGTCTTCCGATCTTGAATGGTTGAGAATAGAGTTCCGGAGATGGCAATTTTTTGACTTTGCCACTCATGAACTACACTATGAGGACCGCGCTATTATGATGGCCATGATGGGTTTTAACTATTGGAGGAGTGAAGAGGAATGAGCAGATGACTGGATGGATCAGACATCTAAAAGATAGTATACGGAGAAGCAGGTAGCTGCCAAATTGAAGAAGATTAAGGCACACAGAGCACTCACGTGAGATCTCTCATTGCCAACATCTGAGTATGCTGCTGAGGACTCCCCACCACTCACTCAACACTTCGAATCTCCAGCCACACGAAGACAGATGGCCGCAGCTGAGGAGTTGAAAAGAAAACTAGTAGAAGAACAGGCCGCACGAAAGAGAGAAGAGGATAGGAGGAAGATGTTGTTGTTCAAAGAAAAGGTTCTTACACAATTAGCCAACAAGTCGTCCAGAATGGACAGCTTTAGGCCTCCTTCTCCCATCACAGCTGAAGAAGAAGATGGAAGGGAGAATGAACTTGTCATAGCAACACATGCTGATCTACCATCCACTTCATCTCAAGCACTGGCTACCATTGCCCTATGCCTATTGACCAGAATCAATTAGTGCTATCCGGGCATCCCAAGTCATGACAATTGAACCCTTGAGCTCTAGTACTTATCAAAGGGACCTCCAGCAATTCATTCACACCATGGTAGGAAGGAGTATTGGAGAGCAACTTGTGCCGATCGTGCGAACGGAAGTGACAAATCAGATGATCGAGGCAAGGGACAAAATGCGTGCTACTCTGCACAATGACTTTGAAACCTTCTCCACAAGATTTTTTGATGCGATCAAAGAGAGGGAAGAAAAGAGACTAGTAGAAGAAGCAGAAAGAAGAAAGGAACAAGAAGACAAATTTTGTCGCCTTGAAGCTCGAAGATAACAGGAAGAGGGCCTAAGAAGATAACGAGAAGAAGAAGAGAGAGAAGAGTAAAGAAGGATCGAATAAAAGGAGAGAATCAGAAGGCAAGAAAGAGAAGCCGTAGTGGAGAACTTCATGAAGGTGATAGTCGAGGTTCTAAAGAATGTGAAGAAGACCACCGCCGGTTCCTTAGGTGTCAAGAATGCTGCTGATTCAGACTCCTCAACAACCAATAAGTAATATCTCTCTTACCCTTACGAGTCTTCTAAGTCAAAAAATAGAATTATTTTTTATTTCAATTTGGGCGTGCGTTTCCTGTGTTAAAGCATGATATTACTAATGGAAACTAACCCAGGTTGGAGACGACATCTTATTGTCCAACGCTGATCTAATTGAACTAGCTGGAATTACACACGTAGTGTAATCAACAAACTGCATGGATTGATGTTGTGTGTGATATGTTCCTGTGTGATTGCTTGATATGATTGTGTGAATGTGCTACATGCTTATCTGATAAAATGGTTGACAACCATTTACTTGTTACAAATTGAATAATCGAGCAATACCCTTGATATTGTGAGGGGGGAACATTTAGAAATCATATTGAGTCTACGAGAGTTGAGATGCAGAGAATAGACTTGATAGAAATTTTTTTGTAATCTCAATAATCAGCTTTCCCATGATCAGTTAGTATCAAAGTTCAGGATTGAGCCTTTGATCTCACCAAAAAGGGGGAAATTGTTAGGAACATTGTTAGAAATAATAAACCCCTTGGTTGTCAATGTTTTTGTAATTATGCTTTGGTACATCAAAGCTCAAGCCAAGCAATTGGCGATCTAGTTTCTAGCAACTTAGTATCGAGTCAAATGTAAAAGTCTTGTATAGGAAATATATACTCGAGCTGTAATAGATAGAACTAGAAAAGAAGAAGAATCAAAATGCTAAAGGAATCAATAGATTTGATGATTGCTGAAGATTGCTGAAGAAGACAAGTGATGGCTAGCAAATATGGTGGAATGCTGAACGCACTCAAGAATGCTGAAAATGTAACTCTAGCAGAGTACAAAGATCTTAGCAAAGACTGCTGAGAATCCAGCCGAATGCCAACCACCAGCAAACGCTCTACATCAATCAAGAGAAATATCGGAGTCGTAAATCAGAAGGATCCAGATCACAAGGAAACCTGACGAATCAGATAATAGAACAATCATCAAACACAACAGAAAGTTTAAACAAAAAGATCTATTCTGACAAAGACGGCCACAGATAGAAGCTACGCTAATCAGGGACGAGGAGAGTTGAAGAGTCTTTGACCACATCAGAAAAAGGAAGAACGCAGATAGACGCGCAATGCCTTTGAGTCTAACGGATAAGATATAAACAGTCGTTTGAATCTTCACCTATAAATAGGTGTCATCCTAAGTTGATTCAGAGGTTTGCGAAAATTAACATTCACACAAAAAAATAGAGAAGACCCTTTATCACCTTTCTTGTTTTTATTTTTTTCAGAGGCCTTCTCTTCCCTTCTTAAACAAGCAGAGATGCAAGGATGAATTCATGGATCAACAACTGCAAAAGATGCACCTCCAGTTTCTCACTTATTTTTTGCTGATGATACTATCCTATTCACACGTGCTACCCGAGAAGAAGCAGAAGAAATAAAAAAATCATCCAATTTTATGAAAAGCATCCGAAAAAAAATAAACCTGGAGAAGACAGAAATCACAGTTAACTCCAATGTCTTATTGGAGAAGAAGGAAGAACTGAGTTTGTGTTTGGGGGTGCAGGTAGTTGTGAGTCATTCGAAGTATTTGGGGCTACCAACTCTGATCGACAAAGGAAAAAAAAGAGGTTTTCAAAGGAATTGTGGATAGAATACACAAGTAACTGAAGAATTGGAAAGAAAAACTACTCTCTCAAGCAGTCGAAGAAGTGTTAATAAAGGCGGTGATTCTTTCTATCCCAACATACACAATGAGTTATTTCTTACTTACTATTACAACATGCCAGGAAATTGAAAGAGACACATCTCGATTCTTCTGGGGTTAGACATTGGAGGATAGGAAAATTCACTGGAAAGGCTGGGAAGTGCTTACAAAATCAAAGAAATATGGAGGAATTGGTTTTAAAGAATTACATTTTTTCATTCTAGCTCTTTTGGCTAAGCAGCTGTGGAACTTGGCCAACAATCCAGACTCTTTAGCACACCGATTACTCAAAGAAAAATATTTTCCAATGAGTGAGATTCTGCAAGCTACATATGGATACCAACATAGCTACTTGTGGCGAAGTTTGCTAACAGCAAAAGATCTGGTAAATGAAGGACTGGCCTGGAAAATTGGAGATGGACAACATGTCAATGTCTTGAATGATAAATGGATAAGTGCAGACAACCAAAGAAAACTTGAATTTGTTCTTAATAGAGAAGCCCAACTCGCAAAGGTTTGTTACTTAATTGATAGTCACACGAGGAAATGGTGAGATGACATGATCATCACTTGTTTCAGCAACAAGGATGAATATAGCATTTTGACAACCCCCCTTAGATTGAATCAGCAACAAGATTTGAGGATTTGGTATCCTACTTCTCATGGTTTCTTCACAGTTAAATCAACATATCACCTTGCAGTGACGAAGTTCTCCGTGATGCAACACAATCAGCCATCAACAAGCATTCTTATGCCAGAATGGAAGAATATTTGGGAGATTGATATAACCCCACGGGTTAAAATGTTTGTTTGGAAAGCATGTACTTATGTTCTCCCAACAAAAGACAATCTTCATAAACGGGGATGTTCCAATGACCCAATTTGTTACTTGTGTGGAGAGGCTACAGAAACAATTGATCACATCCTCTTGCGTTGTCGAAGTGTCAGCTCAATTTGGTATGGATCAACGATGCGTATTGACATGAGGAAGGAAAACTGAGGAGTTTTCATGAGGTACTTTGGTCAAAGATTGAAAATACTTTCCTAGATAATATGTTGAACTTTTTGTGTACACAACATGGGAGGTGTGGAAACAACACTACCATTTCTATTTTGAGCAGGGTGAGGCTATGACCAATGAGGTGATAAGAAAAGCACATGTACAATGGCAAGAGTTCGTCGGAGGAAGAAATATGATGGAAGTGATTTAACCATGTCGCCACAAGAATTACAATAAAAAAAAAAACCAACACCCGAAACCTGCAAGATGAGTTGTGATGTTGTTGTGCCACAAGATAATACTATAGGCATGGGATTTGTGATTAGAAATGATAGAGGAAACATTGTTCTGGCTGGAAAAAAGAAATGTTTGGATAGGGGCAACAGTACTCTACTCTAGGGTTTAGCTATGTTTTTTGCTATTAGTTCGGCAAAACAATATTAAACACAAGTAACAGAGATTGAGAGTGATAGTAAAGTGTCTCATTGCAGCGTTGAACAAAGAAGGTTTTTTGGGAAAGTACGGCGACATAGTGGTGCAGGATATTTGACATGGCTCGGAGCATTGATTGCAAGTTGTTTACTTACATTCCAAGGCAAATAAATAAAGTGGCACATTATGCAGCTCGAGGTCCGAATTTCGTAAGCATTAACAGCATTCCAGCTCACCTAGCTGAGTATGTAAATTGCGATATTAGAGCATTGTCTTTATAGTTTCTTTGCTTGGAGCGTTTCTGTTTTATTGGTCTTGATTATCTTCCGTAATTTCTTGCAATGTTTGTGGCAATGAAATGGTCTTCTCTCAAAACAAAAAACAAAAGGTAATATTTCACTGTCGATGGCATACTAGTTTTTATTGTTATCTTATTTTTAAATTTTACTTTGACCAATTATCCAAGACTAATATTTCAAAATATAACATTAAAATTTAAAAAAAAATTAAGAGAGGGGGGGGGGGGGGGGGAATGAGGTGAGATTTCGAAATAGAAGTGGTGAAATGTCTCCTTCACATTCACAAATATTAGTAGCACCAAATTCCATGCTCCAAATGTTATATTTTTGTACAAAATCACATGTCGCCTCACAACAAACCGTCATTTTCATGACAACAACTATTCTTCACCAAATTGTTTCTTCCCTTCAAAGCATATATATATATTTATATATATATATATTATGGAAATTAAAATATTAAATTGAAATTGGGAACTTGAATTTTTTTTTTCTCTTTAAAAGTGAAGAACAGTAGAACACTATTATCTACAATAGATTTGGTAGATAAACTTATGTCATTCGTGCATTTCAGAATGCCACGTTTGCCTATCGAAATTCATTAAAAATTCCACGCATTACATGGTCTAATCGCTTTTGGAAAAAGAAAAAGAAATAAAAGCAATATATTTGTATATATATAGCAATGAGATCATATGATAAAGAAATAAATAAATTAAAAATAAAAATGAATTCCATTAATTAAATTAATGTTTGATATCTAATAAAGCAATAATTAAAACATAATTAAGCAAAATCAAGAAATTTTTTTTTTCACTAGATTCGATATATATCTATATATATATTCTTGCGATTTGATATTCAAATTAAATCCTTGCAGGCTGCTAGCCTGCATCATTGATGAAATATTTGTAGCGCCGATTTAGCAAGACATGCATTAAATATTTCTCAAATAGTTAAACGAGATTTAAAAAATATTTAATAGTGTTTAAATCAAGATTCATGAGAGCAACAGTGCGGAAATCGATGAAATTCAAACAAAGATGAAATCTTAACATTTTATACAGATTTTTTGCAGTTTTCTCTAATTGCAAATAATTGACAAATTAAAAGAAAAGGGCTATTTTTTTCTAAGAAAATTAAGAGAACATTTATCAACATAATTTTCAGTAATTACAACTCGAGGAAACTAAGTAGCAGAATTAGAAATTACAAAATATAAGGAAAAATCAAATCATTCAAATATTAGAAAAAAGGAGAAAATTGGTGTTGATAAACGTTCGAAATCTTACTCCATATCCTTTTACAATTTGTAGATGATAAGAAAGCACGGCAACAACGCGCGCGTGTCAAACACAAGCAGCTCTCCGTTTTCCCCACTCACTGAGTCATATCCGATTCGCTCTTGAATCAACGAGTCAAACCCGAGTTCCTTACACACCCGACCCGCTACGACCCGGCAAACGAGCATGGCCCGCCTCCCCCTCCCACCACCCGCATTCTCATGAGCTACGCCGCTGCCGGAATATGTACACACAGCAGCCCTCTTGCAGCCCTGAAACGCCCACGCTCCGCACCCGGTGTCATACGCGCCACCGGCCGAGGTGGCCCCGAGGCAGTAAAACCTCATGACCTCATTGCCATCCGCTGTGCACCGAGCGTGGTCCTCGCCACCGTCGTCGGCGGCCGCGCATCTGGCGCGGTGTTTCACGGCCTGGCGATACTCCTCGAACCGGTTCAGGGTCCGAGTCAAGTTCTGGACCTTGAAAACCATTTCTATCTGACCCGAGAAATTCTTCTCCCCCCAGCTCGTATGGAAGATTATTTCCACCACATTACGCGAGGGATGGTCTTTGGGGAGCTCCTTGAGCGATGGGAAGAACGACTCAATGCCGCTGGTCCGGGATGCGACGACGGCCGGCATGTTAGGTCCGGGCTCGGATTTTTTTGAAATGGGTCGCTTGAACGGCGGCGATAGGTGGTGGTTATTCGGAGGCTTTGGCTTCTTGGGTTTGGGTTTCTTGTTGGTTTCCACTATGTCTTTGAGATTTTGATAGCTGTTTCTGCAGCTGGATGAGTTGGATAACGAGCGGTGGTGGTGGTGGCGGCGGCGGTGGTGCTCTTCGGTGTTTGGCTGGTGCGGGTAGCTAATTACTACATCGTCTATTGCCTTTGACTTGCACTGCAGTGACTTCATCCATCCACTCGCCATGTCCCGGCCACTTTCAACACCTTTCTCTCTCTCCCCCCTCTATTTTTCTCTCTCCACTTGTGTATTTATGCATGTAATAAGTGTATTACAGATGTGTTTGGATACAAACAGTGGCTGGTATATCTGCGTGTGATTAAATTTAACGTGGTTGGCGAAGAGCTTTTTTTTTTTTATTTTCCCGTGGTATGGAGAAATAATGGCGCGATAATAAATAAATAATTATTTGTGTAATAAATGACTGCAAACAACATTGTATAACTAAATAATACTCCCTCCGTCCCATGAGATTAGTCCAATTTGGTTTCGGCACATAAACCAATGTTTGTGAGTGTAGTGAAATTAATATTTATTGATGTGAGGAGATTTTTTTCCATTTTAGGAAAGTGGACTAATCTGGTGGGACAGACGAAAATGGAAATATGGACTAATCTGGCGGGACAGAGGGAGTAGTATATAGGATGTGGTGAGATGACAGAAGTATCAATGTAATAAATCAGGCATGAAGGGGAGAGAAAACAAGGAACAAATTCCATTAATGCATGAGCTAAGAGATTGCAATATATCATTATTTGTTATGCATATATTAATCACTACAAGAAAAATATTAAACAAACACTAAAAAGACAAAACTTTTCAAACACTAAAATAGTGTTGTTGTAAATAAAAATGATATCTTTTAGTAAAATAATATGTTAAAAGACAATAATTCTACATTAGTGTTGCTGTTTAAGTGTTGTCTATTATCGAAAAGACAACAGTTGCTAAAAAATTACCCTAAATGACAACGGTTTTACACAAGTGTTGTTGTTTACGTGTAATCTATTATTAAAGAGACAACAGTTGCTAAAAAATATGCTAAAAGACAACAGTTATACACTAGTGTTATTGTTTACGTGTTGTCTATTATCGAAAAGACAACAGTTGCATTTGTGTGTTGTTATTTGAGTATTGTTATAAATTTTTTTTAAATTTATTGATTCTTATTTAATTGATAAAAATACTCTGTAATATTTTTAAGAGTTAAACGTTACATTTGGTATATTTAATAGTTTTCCCTATATTATTTTATACTTAATTTTTTTTTGTAAAAATAATAACTAAATTCAGGAAACAAGATAACTAAATATAAAATAAAACACCATTCGAGAGTAGAAGATTTTGTCCATATTTCTAGCTACTACAATAATAATTGTGCGTGGTAAAACCATCTTGCCGATAACCAAAAGATCATAGGTGTGAAATACCTTTGAAACATGTGGGTATTTGAATTTAAAATTAATATCTCAAATTAATTAAATATGTTTAAATGATTATACAAAAAAATACATGAAGTGTTTAAAAAATACCTCAATTTTTAGACTAATTATACAATATGAAATGACAAGACAAATATGTGCTAATTTAATTGATTTAGATTAAAGATATATTAATAATTATAATTATAAATTATATAGAAATTACATAATTTGTGTATGTAGTTTAGATGGTAAAGTTCTCGTGTATCATTCTAGAGATACTGGGATCTCCTCGATTTTAATCTTTTTCATGTTGGAGAAAGGACAACGGTTTAAAAGATAATAGTTTTAAACCCGTTGACTTTTTTAGAAACGACAACAGTTTCAAATTCATTATCTTTCAGTACCAACTTACAATAACACCACTTACGACAACACTTCAAAATGCCCTACTATAACACTTTTTAACCGTTGTTGTTTCGTTTTTTCTTGTAATGAATCCTTTTTAACAATTAATTCTCAAAGTTAATTAGATCAATTATGGTAAAATATTGTTTTTGGGTAAAATAATATTTTGGTAGAAGCAAGCATTGAAGGTATATGAGATTTGGTTTAGGTGGATATTAGTATGATTGGGTGGTAATGATGAATGCAGCCCCATATTGTCAAAGAAAGGTATGATAATAAAGTTAATATCTTAATAATTCTGCCCAACATTTTTTTTTCGAATTTAGATTTTGATGATGCAATTCAACCATCATTTTTAAATACAATAAAATATATGGAGTACTCACATATTAAAAAGGCAAAATCAGTAAATATATCCTCAATTATTTGCAATGAAGAAAATTTATCCCAATTCTTTTAAAGGGGAATATATCTCAAATTATATTTTCTTTTTGGAATTATATCCTCGGTCAAGAACACCGTTAAATTCGTGATAAATCACACGTTATTTGCCATGTAGTAATGACAAATAATTTTTTCCGATCTTCAAACAAAATAACACGTTTAATGTTTCGAAATTAGAGACAAAGTTATTAGAGCCAGAGTGCGACAGATTAGGGATGCTAGCAGTATGTAATTAAGTTGCCAAAGGAGTGATTCGGGTTGGCCGGTTGGGTAGGGAGAGGATAAATTTTTTAAAAATTTCAATTAGTTATGTTAAAAAATTAAAAAAAATACACATGCCACATGGCAAATATGTGTGACTCAAGGAATGAACCAAGATCTCGTGGTTTAGTGTAATCTTAAGTCCAATGAACTTTCAGAAGTATATACAGATTGTATGTTAGTTTGACTTGCTATAGTGGATAGTCTTACATGTACTAGTATATATGTATCTTGGATGGTAACAATTTGTGTATAACTTTATGAAACTACAATTAGATAAACGTATTCGATAAAGGATGGTGTCTTTCTCTCTGACGAGCTCACAAGGATTATTACGTTAAAGCCAAGTAGGCTTCATTTACTTCAAGCATAACTGATAAAGTTTGAGTGGTACGGCTGAGGAACATATGCATCTTTACATATATATTAAAGATGTTAATTAATTTATAGCTAGTCAAAAGCTAAATTAATAAATGAATGTCTGTAACTTTAAATATGGTAATTGACTTAGTAGATGCACCATGTTCCTTATAACGTGGTAATGAAGGGATATGCCAATATTATTTCTCTTGTGGCATGAATTAATATTAATTAATTAATTATATTTTGGGTTGAACATGAAAATTATTTAACTCATAGACCCACTTTATTATTTCCATCTGATATCTGGTCTGATCTACAAATTACTCAGAGCTAATTAAGGTTTACACCTTAATTAATATAGTCTTATCTTCTTAGTTCAAATCATAAGTTGCATATAATATTGGAATATAGAGAGAGGACGACATCGATGACTCGGCTGTAGGGAGAATCAAGGTTTCTTCAAGTGCAGTTCAATTTGGTATCAATTCCTCACCAGAAATTCGTCGAGTGAGGGATATAGATTGGAGGATCGATCATTTATGAAGGAAACCAAATTTATATAATTCCCCAAGGAATTCCTTAATTTGTTATACAATTTATTATTATAGGACCATGCATTAGAATCTCATACCGATTTGATATTCATGGTCGATCCAGCTTGAGTTGTTTAATAGCAACTAAGCTTGCTAGTATTGTAGACAAAATTTCTACAATTGCTATCAAAACAAGGTTCTTGATCTATGGCTTTGTTGTAAAATAATATTGTCTAATTAATTTTATGCATTCATTACTTTAGTTATTTGAAGTGGATGGTATTTTAATTCTTGAGCTTCTCATTTTACAATTAATTTGTTTTGGATTTGTATATTCACTATGAGAAAATATGTAGTTATATTTATAGGAATCAAATAATAGATCAAATCTATTGTATTTTTCTATTGTAAGTCTGAAATTTGAAATATGAATACGAAGAACGAGAAAGATAACATCGCCTATACACCCGACAATGCAGTCACACGTGCGGCAAGACTCATTGTGGCAACCTCGCAGGTGGTCGGTGGTTGGAATCGGCACCGACAGTTGCACAGGTGTATGTGCACGTCACAATCAAGCATCAGACTTACTTCCTCTGCAGCGGCGGTGACATTGGTCAGTGGTTTTCAAGAAGTCACTCTAAATGGAGGTAGCCCCACGACAACGACCGGTGAGAAGAAGCAACAACTATGCGGTGTGCAACCTACTAGGGTTTGCAGGCGTGCAGCCTCCCTGTATGTTGGATGGGGGTAGGCGGCGCTTGCGGTGATGACACAATTCGAGCAACGATGGCGTGCAACAGCGAAGACTTGTGGTGGTAGCTAGTAATGTGAATGATAGTAGCTGAGGGCACGCGCACGCGTGCCAATATTTTTTTAGCACGATGTGCTTCGGTCGGCCATTGTTGTGGCAACATGGTCGATGGTGGCATTGTGGTTGGCGTGAAACTGAAAGTTGTGTGTACCTATTATGCATCAGTGGAAACGTGGTATTCCTTACACTTTATGTAAATGACATTCTTCTATTCGTCAATGATGTGAAGGTGTTGTCAAACAGAAAGAGATGATTATCCGAACATTTTTAAATAAAGGACCCAGGAGACGCTGGATACATCCTTGGGATTAAAGTCTTGCGTGATCGCAAGAAAAACATGTTAAACTTATCTCAGACCGCTTATATTGATACTGTGATTGCTTGTTTTAGCATGCAAAATGCCAAGAAAGGATTGCTACCTTTCATACATGGTGTTCCTCTGCCTAAGGCACAATGCCTTGCAACATCAGAGGAGAAGGATAAGATGACTAAAGTACCATATGCTTCGACAATGAGAAGTCTCATGTATGAGATGCTATGTACGAGGCCAGATATTTATTATGCCATGTGCATGGTGGCCAGATATCTATCTAACCCTAGACAGGCGCACTGGACTGCTGTCAAACACATTCTCAAGTATTTGAAAAGAACTCAAGACTATTGTCTCATTTATCAGTATGAGAATTTTGTGCCTTATGGGTTATACGGATTCAGATTTCCAGGTGGATCAGGATGAGAAGAGATCGACCTCGGGCTATGTATTCACCTTGGGAGGTGGAGCTATATCATGGAGGAGTGCGAAATAGAAATGTATCGCGAACTCCACCATGGAAGCTGAGTATGTGGCAGCTTCAGAAGCTTCTAAAGAAGTAGTATGACTCTGGAACTACCTCCAAGAGTTAAATATTGTTCTGAGTTTGCCTAAGACTATCACGGTATAGTGTGATAATGCTGGTTCAGTAGCAAACTCTAAGGAACCTAGAACTCACAAGGCGTCAAAGCACATAGAGAGAAAGTACCACATCATACGAGAAATTGTAGTGAAGGGCGATGTGCTAATAGAGAAGATTGACACAAAGGATAATCTAGCGGATCCATTTACAAACGGCTTACCACAGAAGGCATACGGGGTCATGTTCGTAGCCTAGGACTGAGGATGAAGCCGGCCACCTGGTGACCAAATGTAATAGCAAGATTAGAATAGACACATGTTATGCTCTGGAAAGTAATTGTATAATGCTTTGAGAATAAGTGGGAGATTGTTGGAATTGTATATATAAAAGCATTATGATTGGTATATTGGGAAACATTATGATTGATATACTGGTAATTATTTATGACTTGCAATAAACAACTCCTCCTGTCTGAATTAACAATCATACAATGCAAACAAACTCATCCAGTTATCTCAACGATAAGGACATCATACGGTGTGTAAGAGATCACAGAAGATCATATAGATTGTTCGATCTAGCGACATATAAACAGTTATCACAGATGAGACAGTTTCTGATTTTGGTTGGTGGTTTAAGCTGCGGCACACAAGTCGTTTATCTTAACTGCTTTGTGTGACCGGTACATCTCAATGTATTGATAGGATCAACAGTGAGATGAACCATTCTACTTGACATATGAATGAGTAAAGATCTCGGTAACTTGGTCGGAACTAAAATCTATTGTGAGTTAATTTACCTATGACTAGTGCGGTACCAACTACACAGTCACTAGTGCAATGTATGGAACTACAAGGTACTGCACCGGCTGCTAACGCTTTGTCGATGCCACATTGTAGTTATAGTATATTTATCAATCTAATTGGTAAATGTTCATGACAGTCTTTGAACTTGATTCCGGAAGTCACATTGGACGATACCGACCCATGGACATGCAATAAGGTAGTAAATGACAAAGATACAGAGAAGTGTCATGAATTAATTTAACTAATTAATCATGTTATTGGTTGAACATGAAAATTAATTAATTTATAAGCCACCTTATTATTTGCATAAACTCTGGTCTGGCCCAAAAATTGTATGGAGCCCAATAAGGCTTATATCTTAATTTTAAATAACCTTCCCTTCTAAGTTCAAATCATAAGTTGCATATTATATATAAAAACAGAGAGAGGACAATGGTGGCTCAGTTGTAGGGAGACTAAAGATTTCTCATGGTGTAGTTCAATTCGTTAGTAATTCCTCATCGGATATTCGAAGAGTAAGGAATACACGGTAGAAGATCATATTTGAAGGAAACTAATTTATATAATTTCGTAAGGTATTCCTTAACTTGTTCTATAGTTAATTATTATAGGAAAAGTCTTATACATGGTTTGGCGTTCACATTGCTGTCGAACCTCTTTGAAGTGAAGAGGTGGGACACTCCCAAATAGTGTAATATCTTGATAACCATTCTTTTAGCTAGTTTGAAGCTTCTTACAAATGATGCCAATTGTTTTGGATAAATTTTCAATAATAAATTTATAAATTATTTAAGGAAGCAACTGTTTTGATATTATGATCTTTGTGTAGAGTTTTTTTAAAGAACATACTAAAGTAAAAACTTGAGAGATTTCATAAGATTCGACACAAAGTGTTGTCGGAAAATTTCACTATTGGCCAGTCGGTGATTACTAGAGTAATAATGAGTGTATTTCTCCTTCATCTCTAGAGAGAACTGATAAGTTCATATTTTTACTCACTTAATCATTGTTTTTATTTATGTTTTTTATTTCCTTTATTTTTATTAGATAAGTTAGATTAAAGTGGCATTATGCTTGTGGTGCACGGATTTTCATTGTTGAGGTTCGAATTTCGGAAAGAGGGACCCCTAGAACTTTATGAAGAACATGACAGATAACAATGAAAAATAAATCGGTAACGAAACTATGTAATCTGAATGTAAATAATCAGAACACTAGAGAAAGAGATGAATTGTAAAGCGAGATTGCAGTAGTTATTTTGACAGAGTTTTAGCCAGACCTTTACGAGTGATTCAATACCGAAAAATGAAGCCCCGGACCTCTATTTATAGACAGGATAGAGGCAGGAGAGAGAATCCTAACCCTAGGGCCGAGCACTAATGGTTCGCCGCGAATCTCGGAGCAGTTCCGGGCTTCTCGGGGTGGTTAGGGTTGCAACGGTCAAGCGCCGCCATACTGCTAGGGTTTTCTCCTTTGAAGCTCCTCGCCACCGATGATCCGGGCCTCTCGGTGCTGAGGCTCTTGCTTCCTCGGTGTAGAGGCTTTGACTTAGGAGTATTCTGCCGTTTTGTTGGTCCGTGGGGTTGGGCTTCCTGTGCCGGGCCGCTTGTATAGGCCGGATTGTCCATAGGGCCTGGGCCTCGTGGGCCTGGCCCCAACAATAGCCCCTTTTGGTTTCAGGGCCTATCCGGAGATAGGTCATGGAATCAAAATTGCAAGTTACGACTCGGTACGGAGTGCGGTGATTCGAGGTGTCCAAGAGACTTCCCTCGGGCCCTAGAGGTACTTCCGGAGAGAGTAGCTCCGTTGGGGAGTAGCCGGGATACTACTCCTGGTCAATACGAAGGTTCCTGGGGAGTGCAAGCGTATGACCGTGCGGGAGATACCGGGGTATCACTCTGCGGGCTAGAGCGTGAGACCGGGGGTCACGCGTATCAGAATCGTTCTGGGGAACATTCTCCTGCATGGGGCGGGGCCCTCATGCGTGCACTCCGTTTTAGGCTCCGTAGAGCGCTGGCAGGGTGAGTTATAACGGATCGTAGGACACCTGGTGGGTCCCCAGGGGAGAGTCCCACGTTCCCGCGAATGACGTCGATCGCGCTATAGTTCTCCCCACTAAGTGGCTTGTCGCCCACGATTCTTGCTAGGCGGGTCGCACTTGAAGACTGTTGAGGGTCGATTGTGATCACTTAAACTCCTCGGTGTCGACCCTTTGCCTTGAATAGTTTTTAATTTTGCCGCCCAGCGGATGGCATGGGCGTAATTACATCAAACTCCGAGGGCGTTTCGGAGTAGGCGAACAGTTTTTGTTTATATATATGGGATCGAACTTTCATTTTACCACTTTCACACTTCCGTGCCCCGAGATTTCCTTTGCTTTTCTGATAACTGCCATTGCAAAGGCGGCGAATTTGACTGTTCCGACGACTACTCCGACGTTCCTACTCCGATCATTTCTCCGAACGTTGATAAGGTAATCTCCGATTCTACGCGCTTTTTCTCCCTAACTTCTCTGTTCTTGCTTTCGATATTAGTATTTGTCTTCGGGGTTGCCTATGGGTTCCGTCGATTTTGTGGGATTTGGCTACTTGGGTAGCGTGTTTCTGGGGTTGCATTTGCTGATTGCGTGTGATTTGCTAATGACTTTATTGCATTAATCTGTCGGTCGTCTGTATGCTTCTTGATCGTACGTCGCTTGGTATGGATGGTTTTCTTGGATTGCATCTGTTCTTGAATCTTATGAGACTTCTGGTTACTTGTGTGTGTGCCTGTCTTTATTTCAATCGGTTGTCTTGCGGGTTTTGTTCTCGAGTGATGCCAAGAACTTGAATAGAATAGTGAGTTACTTTTCATTTGCGATCATGATTGCTTGGATCTTGCTCTTTGGGGGTTAGATTGTATTGCCATCTGTGGGTTGGTGGTACGCGAAGCGGCTTGTCTGATAGTTTAGCGTGTTCTTTAGTGAGCAGTCGCGTGCATGGAGTGCTCGGTTTTTTCTTTAGTTGATTCACTTCTTGAGGTCTTCTCCCTTTCGTTTGTTTGCGTGCGTACGTTCCAGTTTTCTTTTCCTTTTGCTTTGCGGGGGGCCTCTGTTTTTTCCTTTCCAATTTCGCATTTTGTGTTTTCTGGTGTGTTTCCAGTTATTAGGCGATAATGGTGTCGGTTGAGGTTATTGTGGAGCGTTCCTCTTCTTCGGGGTTGACTGAAGCCGGTACTAGGAGATCACCGGGGCGTGAGGATCTCTCTCCTGGTCTCGAAGGGGGTCGCCTCGAACTCGAGCTGCCTGTCATGGACCTAGACCCCGACGAGGTGTCTGAGCGAGAGGGGTCGGGTCGTGAGGCGGAGGAGAGTGATGAAAGCGAGGATTCGTTTAGGCCACTGGAGAGAGACATGTCCTTCGTCAAGAAGGATCAAGTAAATCCTGATGACCCGGTCCGGCAAGCGGTGTCTATCGCGACCGAGGATGCCGTAAAGAGGTATTCGGCCGGGGTGGCTTGTCATAAAATGAAGTATATGCTCCCCGGTCCCGAGGAGAGATGCTGTAGCCCTACGCGAGTTGACGAAGTGGCTTTCTTTCTGCCAGTGATCAAGTACGACATCGCCTTCCCTCCGCATGCTTTCTTCAGTGCGGTGCTTTTGTCCTATGGGTTGGCACCTTTTCAGTTGGCTCCCATTAGTTGGTGCCATGTGTTAGGGACTCTCCTCGTATTTTTTGACGCCGGACTCGGATGCCCGACTCTGAGAGAGTGGCACTTTCTCTACCGCCTCGCTAGGTACGAGGCGGGATACTACTTCTTGTCGAAGAGGGATTCTCTAGCCGAGCCGATGATCACAAAGTGTGCGCAAAATACTCCTCGGTGGAAAAACCTATGGATTTGGACCGAGATGAGTCATGCCGAACCAGAGTTCTTGTCTGAGGGAGGAGTGCCTATGAGTGGGACATACTTCTCTAAGTGTAAAGCTCGGCTCAATTTATTCTTTCGCTATTAACTTTTCTTTTCCTATTCACACGCGCAGGGTATAAGCAGACGGTCCTCACTTCTGAAGAGAGTGCACGCATCGACATAGCCTTCTCGAGAACGGACCGAAGGTTCAACTCAGTTCGTGGCAAGAGAAGCGTTGGTGCCGAGCATTGGACAAACGAGAACGGGAAGAAGGAAAGGCTGCCCCCAGACATGGCCAGATTATCCCCCGCTGACTTGCTCGCGGCGATGCACGCAAAGAAATGTGAGAGGGAGGTTAGCTCCTCGACGCCGACGGAGGAGCAATCGTTACCGAAGAGGCGTACTTCGGAGAGTCGCGCTGCTGCCGCTCCTCACGCCGGGGATGCTTCCAGCTCCAGACCGGTTGAGAGGCCTTCGGATACTCCGGCGGGTCGTACCCCGACGCGTCCAGATCCCCCGACTCATAGCTCCCCGCCTCCAAGGCGGAGTGATAGGCGGAAGAGGAAGAGCCCCGAAGGTGGGGACGACTCTCGGGCTCGATCGATTTCTTCTGGCCAGCGAAGAGTCTGGAAGTCATTTTGGCCAGAATTGGCTCAGCTGCTGACATATCCACCTCCACTTCCGCCTACGCAATTCATGTGAAAAGGATGTTGGATGGCGACATTAAGGCGGACGACTTTGATAGCGCCTATGCGCGCGACTTGTTCCTGATGGAGGAAAAGATGCAAGCGGTAATCTCCTAACTCTACGATTTGGTGCATTTTGCCTTTGATTTGACGCTCGTTTTTGTTGCAGACTACCCGGGAGTTCGCTATATACACCGAGATGTTGATAAAGTCGCTTGACTCGGCAAGTGAGGGGATCGGTCGGTCGAGGAGGGAGCTCGAGACTGAGCGAAAGAAACGCAAGGATCTGGCTGACAGGCTTACACAGGTCTCCTCTTAGCTGCAGGATTCACGACTCGATTCCGAGGAGTGGCGTAAGAAGTACGAAGAGTTGAAAAAGGAGTGCGCCACTCTTTCGAATCGATGCAAAGTGCTGGATAGTGAGCTGAAGCGCGCAGTGGAGGAGTTTGATGCAAAGTTTGCCAAGAAGGAAGAGGAGTTGTAGTCCTTCCGGGCAAGATTTAGGAAGAGCCAGGAGGAGAGGCTTAACGAGCAGCAGAGGCATGATGCTGAGGTTGAGGCCCTGAAGACAGGGATGGGGGTCGACATGGAGCTCCTAGTGGCGAACCCTTCTTTTAAGTCGACCTTCGATCTCCTGGTCAACATGGTGACCGGCTCGATCTGCACCCTGGTTGGTCGGAGGTGCCCCGAGTTTGACTTGGATAACATTTCGCGCCCCCCGACCCCTCCGCCGGTAAACACTGAGACAGTGGTGGTCGAACCCGAGCCTGTGGTGATCGAGCCTCGCCCAGTTGTCGTTGCCGAGGATCAAGATGGGAATGTCGATGCTTCGAAAAGCCTCGAAGAGAGGGAGGCCGACAGCTTCATTAATGATGGCATCGAGGAGGAGGGTCAGAAGAAGGGGGATAAGGACACGACTGCTGCTTGATTTTGTTTTAGATGCTTGTTATGTCTTGTAACCGAATATTGATACGTACTTCTTTCGTCTGCTTTTGTTGTTCCTACTGCTTTTGATTTACTTTTGGAATGGATGTTTGGGCATTGTGCTCGTATATCTTTGCTCTGCTTGCATGCCCTTCGTCTTTCAGTGTTTTTACCTTGCAAATTGTTGTATGCTTAATCGCCTGGATGCTTGTATATTTGTCTCATGCGTGGGTGTTGTCCCATTTACATAACTGTCTCATTCGGGGTCGGTATCGAGCAGTCGAGTTCGTTTATTTCGACCCTCTGACTTTGCTACGGAACAAGTGATAAAGGGTCAGGTAGCATCGCCCCTCCGACGCTCAAGTTAGTAAGGGTGTTTTGAATAAAAGATTGATGAAATAAAATGTAAATGTAAAGTTAAAATAGCGTATCTGTATACTAATGATAGTATTTTTTCAAGTGCTTGATGTTCCAACTGTTCTGCACCCTTCTCCCTTCCAATGTTTCGAGCTGGTAAGCCCCATGCCCTATTACTTTGGATACCTTGTAAGGGCCTTCCCAATTAGGTGCCAGTTTTCCAGCTTCGGATTCTTTCATGTTCTGGAACATCCTTCTTAGGACTAGCTCACCATCTTGGAAGCTTCTAAGATTTAGCTTCTTATTATAGAACCGCTCTACTTGTAGCCGTCGCCGGGAGGCCTTGACCGTAGCATCGTTTCATACTTCGTCTATGAGTTCGAGGTTCTTCTGAAGTAAGTCTAAGTTCTCTTTTTTGTTTGCGAATTCCACTCTTGGACTACGGGCGGCGACCTCGACAGGCGCTATGGCCTCGATCCCATATGCTAGTGAGAAAGGTGTGGCTCCGGTGGCGGTTCTTCGTGTGGTTCGGTAGGACCAAAGGACCGCAGGGAGTTCTTCTACCCATCTGGACCCGTGTGGGTTCAACTTCTTCTTTAGGATTGCAATAACTGTCTTGTTAGTGGATTTTGCCAGGCCGTTCGCTTCGGGGTATCGTGGTGTTGAGAACACTAGTTTTATCCCGTAGGTGTTGCAGAAGGTTTGCATTCTCTAGCTGACGAATTGTCGCCCGTTGTCTGTGCGTATTTCTTTTAGGATTCCGAAACAGCATAGGACGTGTTTCCATAGGTATTTGATGACCTCAAGGTCGCGGGTTTTTCCTAGAGCTTCACCTTCCACCCACTTGGTAAAGTAGTCTGTCACCATGAGGATATGATCCTTTTGCTCGGTTCCTTTCGGCAGGGGCCCTACTAGGTCCATACACCATACCATGAATGGCCATGGGGCAATTGTAGCGTGGAGAGGTTCCGCGCTCCTATGGGTGGATGCCTCGAAACATTGGCAGCTGTCGCATCTTCTAACATGATTGGTTGCGTCATGCTTCAGAGTGGGCCAGTAGAAACCAGCCGTGATTACTTTATGAGACAGCGACCGAGCCCCGGTGTGGTTTTTGCAGTCACCTTCATGTATCTCTGTGAGTATCCCCTCTGTCTCGGGGGAGGCGATACACCGGAGGAGGGGTCCTTCGAGGGAACGCCTATATAGCTTATCGCCAATGAGTGTGAAGCGAGCGACTATTCTCTCAATCTTTGTCACGTCGTTTTTATCGCCGACTAGAGGTTCCCCGGCTAAGTATCGTGTGATTGGGACCCTCCAGTCACTTCCATCTTGATTGACGGGTGCCACGCAGTTCAGGGTGGAGACGGATGGTGCTAGTAACCAAACCTCGGGGATTGGTCGGGTACTTTAGGAGGAGCTGGTGGTAGCTAGGCTTGCCAAAGCGTCTGCTCGGGCGTTTGATTCTTGGGGGATGTGGCGGAGATCCCACTCCTCTATTCTTTCTTTGAGTCTCTCGATCATGGAGTGGTAAATTTTTAGGCGTTCCTCCTTTACGGGCCTACGGCATAGGTGCCGTCCAGCTGATTAACCACCAGTTGGGAGTCGCTCTCGGTGCGGACTCTACGAGCCCCGAGCTCCAGGGCCAGCTGCATACCTAGGATGAGTGCCTCGTATTTGGCCTCGTTGTTTGTTGCTGGGAAATCGAGCCGGATCGCTCGTTCGTAGTTTTCTCCGTGCGGATCCGGCAGTACCACTTCGGCCCCACTACCGTGCACGTTACTGGCTCCATCGATCTTTAATGACCAAACACCGGCATCTTCATCAGCTTCCGTCATGTGAGCCACTTCGTGTTCCGCTTTTAACTGTAGATTCGTCGAGAAATCTGCGACGAAATTAGCTAGCACTTGTGATTTCATTGCAGTCCTTGGCTCGTATTGGATTCCGTAGCCCCCTACTTCGACGGCCCATTTGAGCAGATGCCCAGACAGGTCCGGCTTTGACAGTACGGCTCTTATGGGGTAAGCCGTAATTACTTTGATGGAATGTGCCTCAAAGTAGGGCCGCAGCTTTCGAGCGGCGTTTACAAGTGCCAAGGCGAGCTTCTCCAAGGCGGTGTACCGCGTTTCTGCGTCTAGTAGAGACTTGCTGGCATAATGTACCGGGTGTTGCTTGCCATTTACTTCGCGTACTAGCACGGCTCCAACTGCATGATCTGATACGGACAGATAGAGTAGCAGTGGCTCGCCATTGACCGGTTTTGATAATAGAGGAGGGTTAGCTAGGTAAGTTTTCAGCTCTTCGAGTGCCTTCGCGCACTCTTCAGTCCATTCGAACCGCTTTCCCTTTCGTAACGTGTTAAAGAAGGTATGTGTCTTCTCGGAATAGCGTGATATGAAGCGGCTAAGGGCGGCAAGGCGTCCAGTTAGCTTTTGTACTTCCTTTGGGGATCTCGGATGTTCTATGCCCTGAATGGCCTTGATCTGCGCGGGGTCCGCCTCTATCCCCCTTTGGGTCACTATATGACCAAGGAACTTGCCAGAAGCTACTCCGAATGAACACTTCGCCGGATCCAACTTCATGTTGTATCTCTCCAATGTTTGGAAGGCATCTTCAAGATGAGCTACGTGATCCCGAGAACTGAGTGACTTGACAAGCATGTCATCAATATAGACCTCCATTATTTTTCCTATCTTGTCCTTGAACATCGAGTTGACAAGACGTTGGTACGTGGAACCCGCGTTTTTTAATCCGAAAGGCATCACCTTGTAGCAGTATATGCCTTGGCTGGTAATAAAGGTGGTCTTCTCCTGGTCGTCTGGGTGCATTTGGATCTGATTATAACCTGAGAAGGCGTCCATAAAGCTAAGTAGCTCGTGCCCTGCTGTCGCGTTGACTATGGCATCAATGTGCGACAGAGAATAAGGGTCCTTGGGGCAAGCTTTATTCAAGTCTGTAAAATCGATACAGACTCGATTCTTCCCATTCTTCTTCTTAACGACTACCACTTTGGCGAGCCAGGTGGGGTAGTACACCTCTCGGACTGATCCGATGTCAATAAGTTTTTGCACTTCTTCGTTAATCGCTTGGTTTTTCTCTGTTGAAAACTTTCTCCTCCGTTGTAGCACGGGCCGGCAATTGGGGTCAACTTGCAATCGATGGGTGATGACTGAAGGGTCGATCCATGTCATATCCCGATGTGACCAAGCAAATACGTGGGCCTTTTTCTGGAGGAATTCTACGAGCGCACACCTGGTATTGGCAGGGAGTTCTGCCCTGATAAAGGTGGTACGTGTCGGGTCCGACTTGTCGATAGAAACTTCTTCAAGCTCTTCGGCTGCGGGTCGTTCCATGGGGGTCGGCTCCGAACCATGTTGTTGAGCGCAGACAGCTCTGAAGCTGGCGTAGTAGCAGTCGCTTGAGGCTTTTTGCTCTCCTTTGATAGTTTGGATTCCACAAGGAGTGGGAAACTTGAGTGCCTGATGATATGATGAGGGGACAACCTTAAGCTCGTGAATCCAAGGCCTCCCCAATATGGCATTATGCGCGGAGGTAGCGTCTACGACTTGAAATTTCACATCCAGGTTCAGTCCTCCGCAGTACATAGGCAACGTAATCTCGCCCATAGTTCGTTGCTGATCCCCGTTGAAACCATACAACGTCATGGTTACTGGTTCAATCTTGCTCATCGGGATTTGCATTTCTCTTAATGTTCGTTGGAACATAATGTTGGCGGAGCTGCCGTTGTCTACAAGCAACCTCTTCACTTGGCAGTTAGATATCAGGAGCGATATCACGAGCGCATCGTGGTGCGGATGAACGAGCCCCAGCATGTCATCAGAGGTGAACTCGATTGTTTCGTGCTGTTGCGCGGGGCTAATATGGTTGATTTCCTGATTGAGAACTCGGCGAGCTCTCTTGGCTGCCGAGCGCAATCTTCCACTGATTTCTGACCCCCCGGTGATAACGTGGATTGTCCGCTCTGTGGGAGGTGGTTTATTTTGTGGTTCAGTGTTTGTAGGAGGGTTGGTCTGTCGACCCCTGGTCCATATGTTCTTCCCTTCGTTGGTAAGGTATTCAGTAAGGAATCCTTTTTTTAGCAGTTCGAGGACCTCTAGACGTAATGCTTGGCATTCCTCGGTCCTGTGGCCGTGATCGTTGTGAAAGCCGCAGAACTT
>JAPKLW010000290.1:233374-280709 GCA_026898455.1 Plectranthus barbatus | reverse complement strand
CATTCCTCGGTCCTGTGGCCGTGATCGTTGTGAAAGCCGCAGAACTTGCTTGTATCCCACGCCTTTGGGTCGGACTTCATCTTGGCCGGCCATTTCACGGCAGCACCGAGCCCCTTGAGTACGTTGTTGACCAGATAGTTTTGGTCAATGCTGAGGCTATAAGGTACTTCGCCGGCTCGCGACGTTCGATTATAAGGATGATCTCGTCGGGATCGACGTTCGTTTTTTAAGTCCTTTCGCTCTACGTACCTCGAGCCCAAGGAGCTTGCCCTTGGCCGATCCCCTCGATATTGACTAGCTAGCTCGTAGGCTCTCTGTTCAATCAGCCGTGCGACACGGTTCGGCTCATCTTCCTCCCAATTAATCTCGGCCCATGCCTGCGAGAGGATAGAGTCCATGTCATAGCAGGGGTGACTCGTCAGGTCGCGATAGAGCTTTGAGGATACGTCCAAGCCATTCTTGAAGGCGAAGACTGCCGTCAGGGGCGGACAGTTCGGTATCGAGGCGAGTTCCCGATTGAAACGCCCGACGTATGACCTCAGTGATTCTCCTTTCTTTATGCGTATGCTGTTGAGCGCGTCGGGGTGCTTCGCCACGCATCTGCAGTTCGAGTATTGCTTCCTGAAAGCCATGTGGAGCTCGGAAAACGTCGAGAATGAGCACCTCGGTTGATTAACGAACCATTGGAGAGCTGGGCCGGTCAAGCTCGACCCGAAGCTCTTACATATGCACACCTCGCGAAGTTCGCCCGGGATCGAAGTGGTTAGCATCTTCTATTTGTAGAGTGCGATATGGTCCTCCAGGTCGGTTGTTCCATCATACAATTGGAACGAGGGTGGCACGAACCTTGCCTGGACATCCGTATTGGTGATGTCGGGTGTGAAAGACGAGTCAGCGTAACTGTTGCGTGGTATCAAGGCATCTGGTGGGGTCACTCCTTGGATTCTTGAGATGAGTTTTTCGAAGTTCGCCATTCGAGCCTCGAGACGTTTCTCGTATTCACTTTGGGGATGTTCGACGACGAGGTGCTCCAATGGTCTACTGGTCGTTGTTCCTGAGAGTCCATTCCCGAGATCTAGCCCTGCGGGTGTGTCCAAGTTGTTTGCTTCGTTTAGCTTGTGGGCCAAGTTCTTGCGAGGGTCGGACGGCTTCTCGCTAGTGAGAGGCTCCTCGACGAAGGGTTGCTTTTTGCGCGCATTCTCCCGGCGCAGCTGGTCATTTTCCCTCCGTAGGGCGTGGTTTGTGGCGTGTAGCTCCATGATCCTGGAGTCTGTTTCTTTCGCGTGATGTCGGTTCTCCTCAGCTTCCTCGGCTAGTCGTGCCAGGATCATATTTATCATCTCCGGAGGCACAGCTTGGGCACCGCTGGTCTGCAGAGTTTGCCGCACCAGTTTGTCCACGGGAATGAGGTCCCTTGAAGCAGAAGGTCTCGATGGGGGAGCCCCAGCTGCCTTCTTTGTTTGACTCCCAATCTTCTCATTGTCACCTGCCATTGAGAATAACCAGACAAAATAGTCCTAGAGGCCCCACGGTGGGAGCCAATTGTTGAGGTTCGAATTTCGGAAAGAGGGACCCCTAGAACTTTATGAAGAACATGACAGATAACAATGAAAAATAAATCGGTTACGAAACTATGTAATCTGAATGTAAATAATCAGAACACTGGAGAAGGAGATGAATTGTAAAGCGAGATTGCAGTAGTTATTTTGACAGAGTTTCAGCCAGACTTTTACGAGTGATTCAATACCAAAAAATGAAGCCCCGGACCTCTATTTATAGACAGGATAGAGGCAGGAGAGAGAATCCTAACCCTAGGCGCCGAGCACTAACGGTTCGCCACGAATCTCGGAGCAGTTCCGGGCTTCTCGGGGTGGTTAGGGTTGCAACAGTCAAGCGCCGCCATACTGCTAGGGTTTTCTCCTTTGAAGCTCCTCGCCACCGATGATCCGGGCCTCTCGATGCTGAGGCTCTTGCTTCCTCGGTGTAGAGGCTTTGACTTAGGAGTATTCTGCCGTTTTGTTGGTCCGTGCGGTTGGGCTTCCTGTGCCGGGCCGCTTGTATAGGCCGGATTGTCCATGGGGCCTGGGCCTCGTGGGCCTGGCCTCAACATTCATAGTTTTAGGTGAAGATAAGTGAATAGTGCAAGAGAAGTCCAAAAACCCGACGAAAAGCACCATGTATCGACCGGCAAAGAGCAGAATGATCTACACAAAAAAGATACCACGTCGACCAACGTAGAGTATATTGGTCGATAAAGGTGTGTTGACCGATGTAGCGGGCTACAGTTGATGCGGGCTAATCTGATGTAAGATTTCTAGAATTGACATGGATGCACGATCTTAATCAAGAGGATTGAGGATATATCAAGATATACCAAGATATGAAGCTTAAAGGATTGAAGTGATATATCTAGGGATAGAGTGACATGTTTATGGATATTTCGATGAGGATATAAGTAAAATCTAATCTTATTTCTTGTACAATCCCGCCATATTGTACACCACATAAACTTTATAAATACATCTCTAGTTTTGGTCATTCAATATCCCTTCTTCACCTTAATTTCTGTAGTTTTTTTATTTTTATTTTTAGCTTTAGCTTAGCGTTTAACTTTTGTACTTTGGAAAATATACGAAGCAACCCTTACTTTTATTTTATTAATGCAATTTACTTTTTATTTAATTATACCTTTTACTTCAGTTCCATCTTTCTAAATCCCTAGCAAATTCTGAGGTTAGTAACCATTAGTCTGGATGCATGCTTAGGATAGATTAATTATTTTTTTGTTGATGGTTTATGATTCCTGATTTAATTATTAATTCTTAATTATCTGAGACCTAAAGAAGATGATAATTTAAATGGGCAAAATTCGATAGCAAGAATATGAATTCATAATATGATCTTTACTGTCCGATCAAGAAGTAATTTATTGCAGGGAATTAAATTTGTTATTTTTTTAAATTAATTCATAGGTGTTCTTGAGTTCGAGAGAAGATAATCACTTATAGTAATCTAATTTATATTTGCCCGATCAAGGAAATATTAACACTAATTTGATATCTAATATGTTGCAATAATTTAATTGATTTAGTTATTTGCATGTTATCAAGGATATAAGTTCAACCTTAGGATCCGTGCTTTTCAATAGTTGTTTTCAAATCACTTATTAGTAATCTAATTTATATTTGCCCGATCAAGGAAATATTAACACTAATTTGATATCTAATATGTTGCAATAATTTAATTAATTTAGTTATTTGCATGTTATCAACGATATAAGTTCAACCTTAGGATCCGTGCTTTTCAATAATTGTTTTCAAATCTATTTTATTTTCATTGTTAGTTTTAAAACCAAAATCTCAATTTTTATCTGCTCAAACAATTTATCCGATAACTACTTTTCACTACATAAGTTTATTTCCGAATATCATTCCTTATGAGATTGATTATTTATCTTTGCCTCTCTATTATTAGTAGTATTACTTACGAAATAATTTAGTGATCAGGAACTTTCTTTTTGTGTGGTTGAAAGAGATGCCTTTTGTAGGTCTCAACCCTTCCTGTCTTGTTCTATCGGCCTTCTATAGATGTTCAACCGTTCGTGACTTTTTATTTTTCTTATTTGTTAAATTTTAATTAAAATAGCACGTATTTATATTTAAATTATATATATATATATATATATATAAATATATTATATATATAATAATTATTTTCGAAATAACTATTTCTTCACCTTTTCGAAAAATGAAGAGAAGTAAACAAAGCGACACTAGATACCATGCACTAGATTCGGTATCAAAAGTAAGATTTATATCAAATAGAATCTAATTGGAACTTTTAAATTAATTAAATCAATTATTGAGGATTTTTTAATATATTATTTTTACTATAACATGAGTTATTGAAAAAAAAAATAACATCTAACAAAAAAAAGTTATTGAACGACAAAATTTATGATAATTTTTAGCATAATATGTATAACAAGAAAATACAAGTTAATGAACTAGTTCAAATTTGAATAATTGATTGAATATAAATAAAATGTGTATACTCATTCTTATTTAATGTAAATGAATGTTTAGGGAAACTATGGAAATATATCATAATCTTTTACAAATTAGGGAAATATATTACAAGGTTTTATGTTAGGAAATTATATTATCAATTTTAATTTTGACAGGGGAATTACATCATCAAATTTACTTTGTTACGAATATTTATCTTTCGTTATTAATTGTGTTAACTTAGTGACGATTGTTAGAAACCGAGTTTCAGTTTCACTCCTAATTTGATATTTTCATATGTCAAAACTTACTTAAGTATTAAGTTTCGAGAGTCTTTGTATGTAATCCTTGTATAGGATTAATTGAATTGTAATAGACTAGAAACTTAGATGCTAAATACTGAGCGGAGCTATCAGAGATTGAGTTTCTGAACATGATATTCAAGAAGATAGAGCTCGAGATATCCAGAACCAAGTTCCCATACTTAAAAAGAAGAACCAAAGAAACTGGAAGTTCTAGAGACAAGTGTTCGTGCTTGAAACATAGTAAGGCCATAAACTTAGTTTCTAATGGAAACTGAAACAGAGTTTGGAATGTCAGTTTTTAGTTTCAGCATTCTCGAGCACGTGAAACACAAGTATTCAAAGTCAGACATAAAGACATATCAATGTTAAGTTAAAAAGTCAGTACGAGGAAAACTCAATCTTAGATTCCTCGGAAAACTTACTCTGACACGAGCAGGTACAAAGTACATTGCAATTGGTGAAAAACAGGTGATTGAGCAGAGCAAAGCAGGAAGAATGGCTATGATTGGACGAACCAAACCTTATCTCTAACGACAGGATCTTTGTGCCTAATGGATAGAATTCAAAATGTCATCCACACTTGCCTATAAATAGCTCGACAGCTCAGAGATATCATCATCAAAAACCTTGTGAAAAGTTAAGCCGATACTCTGCTCAACTTTCTACTCAAGCTCTCTGAATTTCCGTGTTCTTTACACGAGACTTAAGTTTCTAACCTAAGTTATTCATTTATGTGCTACTATTTGGAACCACGAGGCTGAAGCTACTTTATTGGTGAATATAACTTTCCAAAGTTAAATTTATAGCAATCAGTATCCTACTCTGAGATATTGATTATCACGGGTCTGGCCAACATACTGAGTTCTGGGAAGAACGATGAAACATCCAACCATCCAGGAAGAGGCTGCGAGGTGCGACCTCACTTCACTCTTATGAATGATCAGCTTACAAGAAGTTTCTGGGCGAGTGACGATAGCAGACCGAAGGACGAAGGTTTTGGATGGGCTGTCCATAGATTGTGAGAAGACTTGTACACTAAAACTTAGTGGATTCCCGATTAAGTTTGGAATAGTGGACGTAGAACTTTGATTACAAACCACTATAAATATCATGTCTTATTTACTCGCTTTATTTAAGTTTTTGCATTCTACGTTTCCATACTTACTTTGAAACCTTCAATACTTGGCTAAGTATTGAAGAGTATAACCTAAAACTTAACATCTTCTGAGCTAAACTTACTTTTCTATAACCGGAAAATTGAGTCTAAGTCAGTTTTTAGAGCAAAGTGCAAATTAAATTACTTTCGCTGCATATTTACATACTCTGATTTCGGGACCAACAAGTGGTATCACGTGCCAAGGTTCTTACAGACCGACTAGGTGTGTTGAGTCACTTCGGACTATATCTCTTTTTCTTGCACTTGCGTGTCTCTTGTTTGTTTTAGCTCCGGAACAAAGATGGCTCACGTTGCCAAGCTTCTAAAGTATTCCCTGGAGAACTTCAACATCTGGAGGAAGAGGTTCTTGATCTTGTTAAAGAACATCCATCCAGCAATGGCGGATGTTATAACTAATGGACCGATCAAGATTACAAAGACACTCATCTTGGAGGAGGCGATGACTTTGAGATCATAGAGAAACCCTATACTAAGTGGACTGCTAAAGATAAAGCTCAATCTTACCTGGATGTTGGGGCCCTAGAGATGATTCTTCAATCTCTACCAGAGGCTCTGGTTGTCGAAGCCCTGGAGCATGATACGGCCCAACAGGTTTGGGATTTCCTTGGCACTCTTTTAGACCGATTAAATGAAGCGCAACAAGCTTCAAAATTGTGTAGATAAGTATGAATCCTTTCAAATGCTTCCTAGTGAAAACATTAAGTCCATGAAAGTAATGTTTAATGCTATTGTCTGTAAACTAAAGAACTTGGGGAGAGAGTATACTGTTACAGATTTAAACGCAAAGATTCTCTCCAAGGTGTTGAAGAAGGATTGGTTTGTCAAAACCATGAGTCTAAAGGAGAAAGATTTGTCGAAGATGTCGATAAAGGATGTGTTTGCCCAACTTCAAGCCCATAAGTGGGACATACAAATGGCGAACAGGAATGAAGATGTCTGAAGTGTCAGCACACAGACCGAAGAAGATGCTGCCTTCTTCATGAAGAGAGATTTTAAGAGGAGACCCCAAAAGCCATATAGGGATGATAAATCATACGGTCAAACCACTGCATCGAAGTCCACCCCAACATCTTCCTACCCCCAAAAGAAAGAGGAAGAGAGCTCGGTTTATAAGCTTGAAGAAGAGATGCGGAAGCTGAACAAGCTTTTGGAAAAAGCCTAGGCTAAGTTTGAAGTTTCACAAGGGAATGAACAAAATTTCAACGAGAGACCTCCGAACGCATGCTTTGAGTGTAACTCCCCCAACCATCTAAAGTTTGAAGCTGAACAAGCTTCTGGAAAAAGCCTAGGCTAAGTTTGAAGGTTCACAAGGGAATGAACAAAATTTCAACGAGAGACCTCCGAATGCATGCTTTGAGTGTAACTCCCCCAACCATCTAAAGTATGAATGTCCATTGGTCTCTGGAGAAGAAACGGAGCGCCTCAAGAGGATATTCGAGAAGAAAGCCTCCAAGGCCATGTTGTCCAGGACTGAAGTGCCAGATATTTCAAACAATGATGATGGCTACTACACCTTTGACGATGAAGCCAAGAAGAAAGAATTCTTGTTGTTCATGGCTAAGCTTGGAGAGGATGCATCGGATGCTGAAGAGGAAGAACCAGAAACTGAAACACAAAACTTGGTAATTATCTCTAACTCCATTTCTAGTTCTCATGCATGCATGGAAGAGGACTCTGAATCCACTTGCTGAGATTCAGAGGATGTCTCTCTTGAGTCTCTTGCCAAAGAATTTTCAAAATTCTATAAATTGAAAAATGTTTTAGTTGGTGAAAATGCCTCACTGAAACTTGTGTTTCAAGACTGATAGAGGAGATCGAAGGGTCGAGGTCACTCAGTGAACAACTTACTAAGCTTAAAGAAGAGCATTCCAATTTACTTGAAAATTTTGAAAATATTTCTAAGGAATACGAATCTTTAAAACTGAAAATTGTTAGTGATAAAAAACTTATTTGTTCATTTTATTCAAGCACTAGCGAGGTTTCAAAAGCATTGAGTATTCAAAGAGACCCGTTTGATTAATCGGGGCTAGGCTTTTTAGAAAATATTTTGAGCAACCATGCATCAACTTTTGAAACTAGAAAGGTCACTGATCATCATTTTAAAAAGAATTCCAGTTTAGAGATTAAGTTGCTAGGTAAAGGAGTGGTCACTTTCAAACTGAGCTCAATCCCTAAGCTTAAAAGTAATTCACTTTCAAAACTGAATAAACCTGAGATGAAGCCATCTATCCCTAAGAAGTGGGTAAAGAAATTTGTCTCCGATGCGAGGAAACCCACTTTAGAAACAAAAACGGAGTTTTGAAATAAGTTAGTTTAAGGTCTGGATTCAAGAAATCCGAAGTCCTTCAACCACAATTCGTAGAAAGGATGACTTATCCGAGTTAGAGGGACAGTTACTGGAGGTCTGAGCCCAACCAATTTTCTCATTCAAGGGCTAGGAAGACTAAACACCCCAGATTTGGTTTTCGAGATTCTAACGGAAACTTAGTTTCTAGAAACTTAGTTCTAGGAAACTCAGTTTCGAGAAAACTCGGTTTCTCGTAATATTTGCACACACCCACCATTTTTTCTCATGTGCATCCAAACAACATTCATTATTACAGAAGGAAGAGTAAGGTGGAGAAACTTTCATCTAAGCTTAAGGTGAAATAAGTTTAGATTCTTAAACAATGGATTCCAAATACTAACCCAGCAGGACCAGCAGAAGCTCGAGTACCTAGTATCTATCTTTCTTTGTTATGCAGGTATAGGGTCACTAGAGACAGCTCTAGAAGAAAAAGAGGGCATGGATTCTGGGTAGTGGGTGCTCTGCTCACATGACCGTAGAGATGGACTTGCTTTCGCAACTAGAAATGGCGAGTGGACTCCCTGTTGTCTTTGGAGACGATTCTAAGGGGAGAGTCATAGATAAGGGATGCATGGAATACAATGACATCACAATCAAGAAGGTGACCTTGGTCGCGAACCTCAACTACAACCTGCTGAGTATAAGTTAACTTATCCAGAGTGGATACGAGGTGACCTTTACCGAAGCTAAATTCTTGATAAAAGATAAAGATTCTAAGGAGATCGTCCTCAAATGTGTCAGGAAAGGAAGTTTATGCATTGTGGATTGGGAGAGCGGCCAAGCTGACACGTGCTTTGTCGCAAAAAGCTCATCTCAAGAAGGAACCAATTGGTTATGACACAAGAGGTTAAGCCACCTGAACTTCCAATCGATCAGACACCTAGCAAAGCATAGCTTGTGGAAGGTCTTTCACAAACTGGGTTCAAGAAAGAAGGTGTCTGCCGAGCATGCAAGATGGGGAAGCAAACCAAGGCATCATTCAAGAACCGCCCCATCACAACAAGCATAGATAGGATCTTAGAGCTGCTCCATATGGATATATTTGGTCTAGTCAAGACACACACCGTTGGAGGAAAGAGATTTACATTTGTTGTAGTCGATGACTACTCATGGTATACTTGGGTGAGGCTCATGAAGACTAAGGATGAAGTCAAGCTCCAGCTACCAGAACTTATTTTGCAGGTGCAGAACAACAAAGGAGTGATCGTGAAGAGGATTCTATCCAACGATGGTACTGAGTTTTTCAATGTGCCTTTAATGGATTTCTGTGTCGATGCTGGATTACTCATGAGAAGTCAACTCCGAGGACTCCTCAACAAAATGGCCTTGCTGAGAGATAAAACCGTACACTCAAAGAAGTAGTGAGGACCATGCTTGCTGAGCAAGCTTGTCTGAAGGTTACTAGGGAGAAGCCTTGATGATGGCGTGCTATACTCAGAATAGAATTCCCATCAATAGTCGTCATCGCCAAGCCCCTACGAGGTCTATAATGGTCATAAGCCTTTTGTAGCTCATTTTCGTGCTTTCAGTTCTCCATATTATCCATAATAACAGAAAGTCGAATCTGAATACCTTTAGTCCCAAGGTAGATGAAGGTGTGTTCCTTGGTTATGGAAACCCTTCATACAAGGTATATAGGGTACTCAACAAGACTACGGGACTTGTGGAAGTAACATGTAGCATTGATTTTGATGAGTCTATTTTAGTGCGCAGGACCTTGAAGGAACTAGACTTGATGATCGTGAGATCAAGGAAGCTAATGAGAAACTGAGTTCTGATAAAGAAGATGTTGATACAGTTTCTCAAGCTAGATCTATGAACGAACATTCAAGTAACCTAAAAGACCAAGTTGATGATGCAATTGTGCTTGCTGAGGCCATAGATTTACTAACCCTAAATGCAGGTACTAATCGAAGGGGAACTTCAGGCCAAGCTGAAACTGAGTCAGGAGCCCAAGCTGAAACTGACTCTGCCGATGCTGACTTTCATGAAAATGATTATGCCAATCCTGAAGAGGAGAATCCAGAAGATCAAGGGTTGTAGATCGTGGAAGCTACCACTGGAGAAGAGGAATCCAATCCAGAAGTAGATGATCAAGTTTCAAGAGATGATCTAGCCATGGTGGTATCAACTTTAACCTCAGTACCAGTGTCAGGAACTGACAAAACTAACTTTCCTGGAGCTTTTATTCAACTTGTTGAGGTTACTCAGCTCCAGAGGCCCAAATGGTTGATACATCATCCAAAGGATGCTGTGCTGGACAATGTTTCCAACCCACTCTGCACAAGGCAAGGAAGTGCTCTACTGACTTGTTTTATATCTCAACAACCAGAACCTACGAAGATAGGAGATGCTTTGAAGTCCACATATTGGATCAATGCCATGCAAGAGGAGCTTGCTGACTTCAAACGCAATGAATTATGGTTCTTCATGGACATACCAACCCATCAAAGTGTTATTGGAACAAAGTGGGTCTTCAAGAACAAGGAAGATGAAACTGGAAATATCGTGAGGAACAAAGCAAGACTCGTAGTAATGGGTTATGCTCAGTGTGAAGGAATCGATTTTGATGAGACCTTTGCTCCAGTATCCAGACTCGAAGCCATAAGATTATTTCTAGTTTGTGTCACGCACTACAACTTCACAATTTTTCAGGGATATGAAGAGTTCCTTTCTAAATGGGGAGCTTAAGGAAGAAGTGTATGTTGAACAATGTTGGTCCCTGATCAGGGTCGTCGTGGTGAGTATCGAACAACAAACACACATGAATGCAGCGGAAGACTAAATATTATCTTGCACTTAAGTTCTTGTTAAATGCTTAAGCTCAGAATCGTACCTAGGGTTTTCTTCAAGTATACTCTACCAACTTGAGTTGCTAGGTTTTAAATCAATGAACAGAACCCAATAGAACAGTAAAGAACCCACAATGTTTATAGTGGTTTGATCCAATAGATCTACGTCCACTCCTTAGCCATATCGCTAAGAATTCACTAAAAATATATTGAAGTACAAGGATTCGCCGAACACTTGTAGCAGGTAGTTAACCTTAGACCTAGCCACTACAAAGCTATCCTCTGATGCTTCAATCTTCTAGTACGCAGCTACGGCCAAGTCAAGGGCAAAACCTTCGTAAAACTTGTCCTTCGCTGGAATGGAGATTTTATAGCTCTCTCTGAACTCTGTCTGGTTAGCGGCTAATGCTCGTCGGAGTCAATTCTTTTCAGAAATGACTGCTGGATGCTTCCTGATTTGGAAGGTATCCCAATGATTGAAGATTCTTGAGCTAAGTCAAGGAATCTCTTCAATGTAGTGTCAGATATTGAATGGGGACACTACGGCAGTTGTTGAGAGCTTTGAATATTCTCAGATGTGAGCTCTCAACTTTATGACTACTCTCTTTTGACAGTTAGCTTTTGTTTGTCAAATGAATCTCTTGTTAGAGTGTTTGATTGAGCAGTAGTTGAGTAGTTGTCTTCTATCTGTTTGGACTTGTCTTTTATATATGGAGATTCAAACTTTAAATCTCCATACCCGTTAGACACAACGACTCCTTCGTCCAAGAGAATAACTTGATTTTTCGTCCTTTCCGGCTTGTACAGTACCTTTTTACCTACTTCGGGTAAGGCTTTTGTCCTTGGTTGTACTTTCTATCTTAACGGGCGACTTTCACTGGTATCTGCTAAGTATCTCCTGTTAGGCATTCTATCGGATAATGCTGGGAGTACTCTGCTAAGCCTTTTGATTGCTTGGCTCTTCTAGTAATCTGCTGACTCCTACAACATATGCGTCTTTAGCACATAAGTCTTTATCTGTTGATTGCTAATGCTTAGCAATATGCTAGAATGCTAGCGAATGCTGACTCCTTCAGCATTCTGTTATCACTTGCTTCCGACTGCTGACAACTTATCCTTAGCAGTCTTTTCCTTCAGCATATGATTGCTAACCCCTTAGCAATCATTCTTCTTAGCACTTGACAGCTAACGTCTCTAGCAGTCATTCTCGTCTGCTAATATTTTTAGCAGCTACCATCTGCTGAGAATACTTCTAGCATTTCAAAGTTTCTTGATCTTGATATTCTTCGTTCCATCTGCTGAATCTTTCAGCAGTCTTCTCAAGCACTTCCGAATCTATTACAACTCGATATTTTTCTTACACAAGACATTATATTGGAGTTGCTAGACTATGCTAGAATTCAGGAATGATCGACCAACTAAATAAGCTTTGTTTCAACAAACCTTTTACAATATTTATCCTAAGGGAGGAATTCGTAATTAATTCCCAAAAATTTCCCCCTTTTTGGTGCGATCAAAGCTTACTATCGCTTGCTGAATCTAAGAGGAAAAATTTCTGAGTTTACAAAAATTTCTAAGTATCGAAGCTATTCTAGCAGTCTAACTCAGATTTTATCCAACTTAGTTCTAGCATGATTGGTTTTAATAAAATTCCCCCTCAATAAATGCTGGGAAATATTTCTCGATAAAAACATAAGTAAAAATATTATTTCGGAATATGCTAGGAATTTTAGCATCTAATTAAATCAGCTAGCATTTTACTTAACCAATCACAAGACAATTAATCTCAGCCCCCACATGCATTTTTGTTGAATACACAGAAAGTGTATATCAACTAAGACACACAGCAAAAATCAGAAGTGGATAATGAGAAATTGTCTAAGCCTGATCTGATTTCATTCATAAGTCTGATCATTACAAGTACAATGAAATCAGAAAAGATCAAAAGAGAAGTTACAAAAGATTTGCTAAGATAAGAAGTTAGAACTCAGGAGTCAGAAGCAGGCTTCTTTCCTTTGTCATACTCATCAAATTTGCCAACGGCCATCTGCACAAATTTCTCCAAGTATGCTTTGCTGGCTTCTCGCTCTGCTGCTTCCCTCTCCAACTTCTTAGCAATCTTTTCATTTTCCATCTCTAGCATTTTAATCTTCAGCTCTAGCTCTTGCTTTTTCAACTCTTCCAGAGCAAGTTTACGCTCTTCAGCAGCAGCAGCAAGTGCTTCTTCTTCTTTTTTCCTCTGCTCTGCTTCATCACTGCTCTGTTTCAGTTGCTTTCTGGAGATTAGCAATCTCCTTTGCAGAAGCGGAGTAGCTTGCTGCAGCAGCATTTCACCAATAGAGGGTGTCTTGGCTGCTAGGGTTGGCTGCTTCTTCTACAGAGGAATGTAATCGGTATTCAGCAAAGCCTCACCTTTGTCGAGTTCCTCTTTCGGAATGATTGTCTCAAGGAACTTGCTAATCTTCAATCCAAAATTTACATTGGACATGAAGGTTCCTTCTTCCTTCATCTTCAAATTCTTTTTAGCGTGGTCCAACCACCGCTCAAAAAAGAATTGCGCCCAGTTCTAATTGAACCCATCTACCAATGCCATCATCACGGAATACTTCTTGGCAGAAAGTTCTGAATACAATCCTGCATCGCATTGGAACATCTTTATTACGAGCTCAACAAGAGTTCTGTAGTCCTCCTTGAAATGATGTATTGGAGTGGCTACCTTCCAAGGATTTTCCGGGCCCTCCTGCACCTTCGGTCTTTTCCACTCGTTCCACCGAGCCTTCATCTCCTCGGTATTAACCACCTTATATGTGGAGACACATTTGCCCAAATTGTGCAGCCCAAATGTCTCTGCAAGGGCGGCAGTGGTTACATTGATGAGGGTCCCGAACATAGAGGTTGTGAACGACATGTAATGTTCATCAGAAAAGTCATCAACAACCACAAGTGTATAAACCTTTTTACTTACAGTGGCTGGAGTGACTGGGCCAAATAAATCCAAGTGCAAAAGCTCTAGGATTCTCTCTGAGGTGTCCTTCTCCGGGTTTGATCTGAAGGATGCTTTGGTTTGTTTCCCTTGCTGGCAAGCTTTGCACACGCCTTCCTTTCGGAAAGTCTCAGCAGACAATCCTTCAATAAGCTTGTGCTTGTCTAGGTGGTTGATGGTTTTGAAATTCAAGTGAGTCAACCTCTTATGCCATAGCCAATTGGTTTCCTCCCAGTTCAATGCTACGAAACAAGAATATTGCTGGCCACTTTGCCAATCAACAATGTATAGGCCACCCTTGCGGATGCCTCTAAGCTTTACTTCACCTGTAGCATTGTCAACAATAGAGCAACCAGTATTAACGAAAGATACGGTGTACCCATTTTCGCATAGCTGGCTAATACTTAGCAGATTGTGTTTAAGATTGGATACGAGCGCAACGTTGATAATCCTTAGTCCATTTCGCTCTATGCATCCTCTCCTATCACTCTGCCTTTGCTGTTGTCGCCAAACATGACTGTGGGGCCATAGATTCTTTAAATGTCTGAGAATAAATCTTCATCCCCCGTCATGTGCGCTGAACAACCACTATCTAGGATCCACTCATTTGACATTCTGGATGTCTTAGCACTTGGATCCTGTCCCTACAAAACAATCAACACATTGATTTAGGTACCCGCTTAGCATTGGGTCTTGCGGGATTGGCGTGGATCATAGTTCCTTTTGGAACCCACATCTTTGTGATTTTCAAGATTGGCTTCTTGATATCACTCTTCACAACCTTCTCGACCTTTTGATAAGTAAGCTTTGCATAATTAGATCTAGGTGGAGTTGTGTGCTTAGCCTTCCTTGTCCTTTGAAAAGGAAATGATTTGGACTCAGGTCTCACATAGGTGTTCCTCCTATGTGGTGTGTACTGCTTGTACGACGGTCTTACAGCATGATATTGAACCTGCTCGCCCTTATAGAATGAAAGATTTTCTATCCTAGCGTTGGAAACATAACGCTCAGCATTCATCATTGGCATTGCTGAATGTGGCTTAGCATTTGCTCTTTGATTCTTCTGCTGAGGTCCAGCAGGTACATGCTTAGCATTCACCCTTTGGATCCTCTGCTGAGGTCCGCAGGTGCACGCTTAGCAGTCACTATTTGGATCCTCTGCTGAGATCCAGCAGATGCCTGCTTGCTACTCCAATCCTTCTGCTTAGCATTTAGCTTAGCATTTGAAGATTCAGCAACGATCTTTTCCTTGCCTTTGTCAGCAGTGATCTTTCCAGCTGAAACGAATAGAATCTTTTTCTACTTAAAAAATTCTGCATTCTTGATCAAGGCACCCTTAAAGAATTTTGCTTCACAAACAAGGGCCAATCCTGATTTATCAGAATGTTTTCTTTGTTTGGCTCACAATAGCACTAAGAACTGCCTTGCTGGATGTATAAGCACATATACATTCCTCATTAGGTCTACTCTTTAAAGCAAGATTCTCCTTTTCAAGAATTTAAAAATTTTCAGAAAGCTTGAAGAAATAAGCTTTAAGATTTGAAAAATCCTCACTTTCAGACCTTAGTCTTTCGACTTCCTTGGTCAAAGATGTAATTTTTAATTTGAGTGAGGTGTTCTCTCCAACGATAGCATTCTTAATTTCATACATCTTTGAAAATTCAATAGAAAGCTTCGTGAGATAATCATCCTCAGAATCTAGAAAAGATTCCTCTGATTCATGCATGATTGCTAAGCTAGAAGTGCTAGTAGATGGTACCTCATTCGCATCGACTGCTAGAGCTGATTCAGCACTCTATTTAGCATCAGCAAATTGATCCTCAACAATATCGGCCATCAAGACCAGCAGAACTTCCTCATCATCTCCCTCAAAAGAGTAATAAGCCTCTTCATTATCAGGAACGTCTAGCATCTCGGTCCTGGTCAGCAACGCTCTGGTGACCGCCTGGACAACTCTTCTCTCAAACCTTTGTTTGAGGCGCTATCTTTCTTCCTGACTTATTCTAGGACATTCATGCTTAAGATGATTAGGAGAATTACACTCGAAGAATGTCCTGGGCTTTCTCTCTGTGGAACGAGAGGATGATGAAGTATGCTTAGCTTCCTTGGCTTCTTTCTCAGCTTTAGCTTCCAGCATCAACTTCTGAAGCTGTCGCATTTGCTCTTCGAGCTCACTTATCTTTAGATCTTCAGGCTGTATGCTGGAGGATGGAACTACTTCCTTTGCTGGAGAAGTAGGAGCTGATCTTTCAAGAGGACGGAATGGCTTCTTTGTCTTCCATTTGGATACATCTCTTTTTCACGAAGAATGCTAGATCCTCCGAGGGTACAACAGATGATGACGAAGTCTTTACAGCAGCGGCTTCGTTCTTTTTTTATTGCTGTATAACGAATTCATGAGTTTTGAGTTGAGCAAATACCTCAGATGTGGTCATTTGGCTAAGGTCTTTCTCGCTCAAGCTCGTTATCTTCACGAATCAATCCTCCCGTGGAAAGAGCTTTGAGATGATCTTGTTATTCATCTCGCCATTATCGTACGTCTTTCCTAAATTTCGGAGTTCTCCGACATTGGTGTTGAACCTTTCTTCCATAGCTTAGATGGATTCTCCTGCAATCATAGAGAAAGATTCATATTTATCAACAGCTACCTGTAGCTTGTTGTGTTTCATCTGGTCGGTCTCCTGGGAAGATTCACAAACATAATCCCACATTTGCTTGGCTGTATCAAAATCCAAAGCTTCATCTGCTATCAACGGCGGCAAAGAATCCAGGATTAGCTTCTTCGCTAAGTGCTCCAACTGAGCTCTCTTCTTATCTTCAACCATGTATTCATCAATGTAGTGTCAGATATTGGCAGATGGTCTTACAAAGTTGTTAGCTTTCATAATTTTGATTGGACCATTCGCAAGAACATCTGCCATCTCCGGATGTATGCTCTGGAGCTGGATAGTGGCCATCTTCTGCCACGAATTAAACTTCTCCTTCGTATACTAGGGCAAGGTATGATTCATCATTATAATCTTGAAGTTCCTGAGCTAGAGACACAAAAGAACAAAGTATAATGCATGGAATAAACACAGATCTGGTCGAAGCGACTCAGAAGCAGCAAGTCTTACGACCTACCGCTTTGATAACACATGTTAGTCCCTGATCAGAGTCGTCGTGGTAAGTATCGAACAACAAACACACACGAATGCATCGGAAGACTAAATATTATCTTGCACTTAAGTTCTTGTTAAATGCTTAAGCTCAGAATCGTACTTAGGGTTTTCTTCAAGTATACTTTAACAACTTGAGTTGCTAGGTTTTAAATCAATGAACAGAACCCAATAGAACAGTAAAGAACACACAATGTTTATAGTGGTTCAATCCAATAGATCTACGTCCACTCCTTAGCCGTATCGCTAATAATTCACTAAAAAGATATTGAAGTACAAGGATTCGCCGAACACTTGTAGCAGGTAGTGAACCTTTGACCTAGACACTACATGGCTAATCTCCGATGCTTCAATCTTCTAGTACGCAGCTACGGCCAAGTCAAGGGTGACACCTTCGTTAAACTTGTTCTTCACTAGAATGGAGATTTTATATTTCTCTCCGAACTCTGTCTGGTTTGCGGCTAATGCCCGTCGGAGTCAATTCTTTTCAGAAATGACTGTTGGATGCTTCCTGATTTGGAAGGTATCCCAATGATTGAAGATTCTTGAGCTAAGTCAAGGAATCTCTTCAATGTAGTGTCAGATATTGAATGGGGACACTACGATGGTTGTTAAGAGCTTTGAATATTCTCAGATGTGAGCACTCAACTTTATGACCACTCTCTTTCGATAGTTAGCTTTTGTTTGTCAAATGAATCTCTTGTTAGAGTGTTTGATTGAGCAGTAGTTGAGTAGTTTTCTTCTCTCTGTTTGGACTTGTCTTTTATATCTGGAGATTCAAACTTTGAATCTCGATACCCGTTAGACACAACGGCTCCTTCGTCCAAGAGAGTAACTTGATTTTTCATCCTTTCCAGCGTGTACAGTGCCTTTTTACCTACTTCGGGTAAGGCTTTCGTCCTTGGTTGTACTTTCTGTCAGAACGGGCGTCGTTCGCAAGTATCTGCTGAGTATCTCCTGCTAGGCATTCTATCGGACAATGCTGGGAGTACTCTGCTAAGCCTTTTGATTGCTAGGCTCTTCTAGTAAGCTGCTCTTCAATCTGCTGACTCCTACAACATATGCGTCTTTAGCACATAAGTCTTTATCTGCTCATTGCTAATGCTTAGCAATTTGCTAGAATGCTAGCGAATGCTGACTCCTTCAGCATTCTGCTATCACTTGCTTCCGACTGCTGACCACTTATCCTTAGCTGTCTTTTCCTTCAGCATGTGATTGCTAACGCCTTAACAATCATTCTTCTTAGCACTTGACCGCGAACGTCTCTAGCAGTCATTCTCGCCTGCTGATATCTTTAGCAGCTACCATTTGCTGAGAATACTTCTTGTATTTCGAAGTTGCTTGATCTTGATATTCTTCGTTCCATCTACTAAATCTTTCAGCATCTTCTCAAGGACTTCCTAATCTATTACAACTCGAAATTTTTCTTAGATAGGACATTATATTGGAGTTGCTAGACTATGCTAGAATTTAGCAATGATCGACCAACTAAATAAGCTTTGATTCAATAAAACTTTTAAAATATTGATCCTAAGGGAGGAATTCGTAATTAATTCCCAACAAAGAGACCCCAGGATTCGAAGAGGAAACCAAGTTTATAAGTTGAAAATGGCTCTCTATGGGTTGAAATAAGCACCCACAACTTGGTATGAGACTTTGTCTCATTTTCTTATAAAAAATTGTTTCCAGAAAGGGAAGATCGATAGGACTTTGTTTAGAATCAATGATGCAAGAATTGAAGCTATGCAAAAAGTTTGCCCAACTTATGCCGAGCAATTTCAAGATGAGTATGATGGGCAAGCTGACTTACTTTCTCGGTCTTCAAGTAATTCAGTCAGAAGCAAGATTCTTCATCAATCAAAAGAAGTATACCAACGATTCGATCAACAAGTTTTGTCCTGAGAAGACCAAACCCTTGAGGATCCCAATGGGCCCCAGTACTCAGATCAACCTTGATGTAGAAGGAGAAGCATTCAATCCAACGAGTTATAGAGGAATTATTGGCTCTCTACTATATCTGACCGCATATAGGTTGAATATCTCCTACCCAGATGGAGTACGTGCGAGGTATCAAGAAAATCCTAAGAAGTCGCACATGGATGCTGCAAAGAGAATTGTGAAATACCTCAAAGGAACTGAGTCCTTAGTTATTTGGTATCCCAAAACTGATGAACTGACTCTCAATGCTTACTCAGATTCATATGTTAGAGGATGTCATATTGATCGTAAGGGAACAAGTGGAACATGTCAGTTCCTAGGACATAAGCTTATTAGTTGGTTTAGCAAGAAGCAGCACTCTGTAGCTACATCAATGACCGAAGCTGAGTATGTTGCCGCTGCAAATTGTTGTACTCCTGTGGATCAAGAAACAATTGCTTGATTATGAGGTTGAAACTAGATGTGTGCCGATTGATTGTGATAATAGCAGTGCAATGTGCATCACAAAGAACCTAGTTCACCATTTTAGGACCAAACATATCGACATCAGACACCATTTTATCAATGATCATTGATAAGCTCATATTTATACTCACTTATCTATATTTTTCTCCATTGTTTCAAGTGTTTTACATTATGTTTTTACTTATTTTTGTGCATGAGTCTACTTTAGAGGGTGTTATGCCTTTGATGGGTGATTTTTGCAGGTTTTAGGCCAAATTGATAGGAAACCCGTACCGAAAGCAGATGATGTTCAAAGGAACAGTCACGAATTCTTCCAAAGATGGAATCTGAGCTAATGGAGCATATGGATGGAAATATCTTTGAGTTAGCTTTCCAACGCAACTGGAATCGGGTCAATCAGAGTTCGGGAGCAAAAGTTATGGCCGTGAGACTGTGCAGACAGAGGTTTTGTGTCGAGAGACATGATTTGTGTCGACCGAAACAGAGGTGAAAACCCCAGAAATTTGTGCTCTGCAATCCTGTCGACCGACAGGATTTGTGTCGATCGACACGAAGGCCCGAAAAAGCTGTTTTGGGCCTGTTTTGGCAGTTTTTGCTATTTTTACCCAATACTCAAATTAGGTCTTCTTCCCCCTCTATAAATATGAACTCTTAGGCACAAAAATAAGATCTCTTTTTCTCTGTTTAGCTGAATACATTGGAGTTTTTCAAGACATTGAAGGTTCCTATTTTATTTGTAAGTCAATTAATAATATGTTTGCTTTAATTCTAGTCATGTTTTGTGGCTAGAACCCTAAACATGTTTTAGGGTTATGATTTATCTTTTTAGATGCATGTTTATTGAAATCGACTCATATAGCATGGTTTAATTCTCTGATTTAATTTTATAATCTAGATTAAAAGAAGGATCAGAGGAGAATTGAGATCTAGGTTTATAGTTAATAATTGAGAAGAAGTACGTGTTTGTTGAATATATCCGAACTGAAGATCAATTGGCGGATATCTTCACCAAACCACTCCCTGAGACTTGTTTCTAGGAGCTTTGCATAAAGCTTGGTTTATTAGAGTTTGATGAGATCTCAATTGAAGAGGAGTAGTTGCGGAATAAAACTGAGTTCCAACTCTAAGTTTTCTGGACTTCATCTATCAAATTTAAGAAAAATAAAAAAGATGCTGACTAAAACTGAGTCCCAGCTCTCAGTTTTTCATGCCTAGAAGATGTTCTAAATCACTTATTCCAGAACCAGAGAAATCGACAATGAAGACGAAGTGAAGCGGATTAAAATTGAGTTCCAACTCTCAGTTTTTAGTTTTGGTCTAATTCTTAGTCTTCAGTATGGAGATTCTATAGTTAACCAATTTTTGGAGAAAATTGTGTTGTCAAAGGAATTGAGAAACTAACTTTCAAAAATCATGTTTTGGTTTTCTATACTTAAGATTTATTTGAAGGATGGTTCCGGAATTAAACTGAGTTCAAACTCTCGGTTTTGAAACTGAAACTCACATCCACTTAGTTTCAGTATAAGAAGTGGGGTAGTTTGAATTTCCAACAATGACTTATCTGATACGATGCATTTATTGTGAAACAAGCGGCGAGCAATCCGAGTGTGACACGTGGTAACCTTGCTCCCCACGCCACATTAGGTCAATCCAGTCCAACCATCGTCGAACCCAAATCATCGATCTATTCTTTGTTGACCCACTCAGAACCCTCTGATATGAGTTTTGAAACCCTATATATAGAAAACCTAAAATTGGCGGTTACATTTTTTGACCCTTTGCCATTTTCACTTGATACTCTACCTTCACTAACCCAGATTTCTCTCTAGCATTCAAGGCCATCCGGCATACATTCCTTGATTTATTTCTCATCATTTGCATTGATCATGCCGACGAGACTCAATACACAGACCTCAAAGAAAAATCCAGAACAGGTTACATCGACATCCAGTCGTGATGAAGAGGAGATAGTATATGAGGATCGCCCTTATTCTAAAGTTACGAAACTCTCCAAGGATGATCCTAAGAAGCTATCTCCAGAACAAAGAAGGGCAGCGCAGGTGATCAAGAAGAAGCGATGAAATGTTGCCGATGTGGAGAAGGCGTGCCTTGATAGGAGACTGCCAAGGAAGCTGAACAGGGAGGAGATAGTATATTTTATGGTTGTTCGTCCGAAGAGGTTCCATCCCTATATGGTCGTTGAGTTTTATACAAATGCGGTGGTGGACCATGATGCTAAAGCCTTCAACACCTTGGTGGCCAGCACAACTATCATAGTGAACTCCAAACTTCTCAGTGGAGTGTTCAAACTGAGAAATGATGGTATTTCAATCCATCTTTATTTACAAGGCGGTGGCAATTAGAGGATGATGGAGCACATGAAAGACCATTAGAATCAATGGAAAAGGGAGAATGTGCCGGAAGGTTGGAAGATGAATATTAAGACCGACGAACTTGATCCTTTTTACAAATTCTTGGCATATATAACGATCTGCATGCTCCAATACGAGGTCGGTTCATTCTCAAAGATGAGCAAGAAGAAATATTCCCTACTAATGGCGATAGAAGACGAAGTCCGTGGAAACTGGGTTGAGTTTATCATTGAGAGGTTATTAGATTATGTCGGAAAGTAGACCACAATCAAAAGTAAGGGACAATTTTCCACAAGTGTCAGTTTCGGGTTGAAGATAAGTTTCTTACTGGAGAAATCGCTTGAGGTGGTAGATGATGGTGAGCTTCTAATATTTACTTACTTTATCCCACTAAAAGCTAATGTTAAGGTCTCAAGTTCTTCTAATGAGGAGGGTGGAGATGATGAAGAAGGTGATGGTGTTGAAAAGGAAAGTGGTGGTGGTGATGAGGAGGTCACCAAAACTGATTTGGAAAGGGAATAGAGCCTTCACAAGATCATGGAGGACCTCCCCCACTGACTAACCTCGGGGAGGCTTCAACCAAACCTTAGTACAGGAGGTCGAAGAAAAAGTTCAGAGCTGAGAAGCCCAAGAAGCCACCAACTCCTACTCAAGAGAGATTTGAGGGAATCAACATCCTCATTCCAATCCCTAAGAAGACAAGGACCCCTACCTCCAGTCCTCTGAAATGGAAGAAGAAAGAAGGGGAGAGGGAGGTTGTAAAGAGAGGGAGTAAGAAAGCAAGAATGGAAGAAGAGCTGAGGAAGAGAGCATAGGCAGAATTTGCAAGCGCTAAAGGCAAGGAGAAGGTTGAGGAAAGCAGGAAGCGCAAGGGCGATGAATATGAGCTGACATCCCAGTCCCTTTCAGGATGCGACTGAGTTGGCTTCTGGAGCAGGATATTCCGTCCCTCGTTCAAGGTTGGACCAACATCGAGGATTCTGACTTCTATCCTCCGAGGTGTCGTCCCTCTCGCTGACTGAATGAACTCTTTTAAATTTTTCTTTGTAATGTTCCTTCCTTATTTTGTGTCTGGATGCAGTGTACACCCTGTTTCCTATGAATGAACAAGTTGTTTTCCATTGAACTTTTATGTTAAGCAAACTGTTCAACGAATAACACAACTGACTTAACTAATAAGCCAAACAGTTTTACACGCTCAGTTTGATAGTTTCACATTGATCAATTCTCATCTATTTCCTTCGAGATTGCATCAAAGTTTAGAAGACCTAGTTTGATGCACAGCTCTTTGAAACGAGCCTCAGGTAGCGGTTTAGTGAAAATATTCGCTAACTGGTCCTCTGTCCTAATGTATTCCACCGAAACATCTTCTTGCTTCGTCCAGGAGTGTAGAACTGGATTCTTCGAATAAATGGGCACACATCCAGTTTCTATACCATAATCCCTGAGCTGCTGCTTTATCCAAAGCACTTGAGCACAACAACTGGCCGCTACAACATATTCAGCCTCAGTAGTTGAAGTGGCCACTGAATTTTGCTTCTTGCTGAACCAACTGATCAGTTTATGGTCTAGGAACTAACAGATTCCACTTGTGCTCTTCCGATCAATCTTGCAGCCTCCAAAATCTGAATCAGAGAATCCATTTAGCATGATTCCATCAGTTTTGGGATACCGAATTCCTAGAGATTCTATCTTCTTCAGATATCTCACGATCCTCTTAGCTGCATCCATGTGAGATTTCTTAGGATTCGTCTGGAATCTTGTGCAAAAGCCTACTGCATAAGATATGTCAAGTCTGCTGGCAGTTAGGTATAGCACGGACCCAATAATTCCTCTATAAGCAGTTGGATCAACTAGTTCTCCTTCTTCATCGAGAGTGATTTGAGGACTGGTGCTCATCGGAATCCTTAGAGAGTTAGTCTTCTCAGGAGAAAACTTGTTGATCAAATCTTGAATGTACTTCTTCTGATTGATGAAAATCCCTTCAGCTGACTGATCCACTTGCAGTCCTAGGAAATACGTCATTTTTCCCATCATACTAATTTGAAATTTGTTCTACATCAACTGGGCAAACTTCTCACAAAGACTTGTGTTTTTTCTTCCAAAGATGATATTGTCTACATAAATCTGGACTAGAAAGATGTCATCTCCATCTTTTATTTTGAACAGTGTCCTGTCGATTGTCCCCTTCTCAAATCCATTCTTGAGGAGAACTTGAGATAGCGGTTCATACTATGCTCTAGGAGCTTGTTTCAAATTGTACAAAGCTTTTCTCAGTTTATAAACCCTGTTTCCTTGTTCGAAGCCTGGGGGTTGTTCCACGTAGACTTCTTCTTTCAGTTCGCCATTGAGAAAGGCGCTCTTCACTTCCATTTGAAAAACTGTAAAGTCATGTTAGGCAGCATACGCCAAAAATAGCCGAATAGCCTCCAGTCTGGCAACTAGAGCTAACGTCTCGTCGAAATCAATCCCTTCGCAGCGTAACCTTTGGCAACTAATCTTGTTTTATTCCTCACGATGGTGCCAGTCTCGTCTCTCTTATTCTAGAAAACCCATTAAGTGTCGATCACGGATTGATGCATTGGTCTGTCTACCAGATGTCATACATTGCTGCGACTGAATTCTGCTAATTCTTCTTGCATCGCATTGATCCAATCCGCTGATTGAAGAACTTCTCCAATCTTCACTGGTTCGATTTGAGAAATGAAGCAAGACATCAGGGCAGTTCCTTGTCTTGTTCGAATAGGATTTCAAATATCATCCAGAATAGCTTCAATGAGATGATCTCTTAGCCAGCTAGGCTTCTTCACATATACGGCTTCAGTAGGAGCACCTGGAGTCTCATAAACTGTTGAAGGTTCCTGGTGAGATGGTTCACCTCCATATTTTGAAACTGGATTCTAAACAGCAGGTTCCTGAACTGCAACTGGCTCCTCAGTCGGAGCTGCTTCCTCAGCGGCCTCAAGGTTGGCTTTCTTGGTTTCAAGTTGCTCTGCTTCCAAAACTGTTGCGTTGGCTTCAGGGGGCTTCTCTTCATTATGATCGTCTATGTTAATGAACTTTAAGGCCTCGACAATGACGTTATCATAATTGGCCCTCTCGACTGTTTGGGGTTCAGCCGAGGCAGCTGGTGTCTTAGAATCATCATTCATAAATCTCGTCAGAGGAACTGTTCTATTTTGATCATAATCAGTTTTAGGTTCCTCATTGACATCCTTGATTTCATGATGTTCCAGACCCAGTTCTTGAAGTGTCCTGCGCACTAAAGTAGCTTCATAAATAACAACATGACATGTTATCTCCACAAGCTGGGTGACCTTATTGAATACCCTATATCCCTTGTATGAAGGGTGTCCATAACCAAGGAACACGCTTTCATCAGCCTTAGGACTGAAGGTATTCAATTTGGACTTCCCGTTATTGTGAATATAACATGGTGAATCGAATGCACGAAGATGAGCTATAGAAGGCTTATGACCGTTATATATTTCGTAGGGAGTTTTGTGCAACCGCGTGTTGAATGCACTTCGATTTTGTGTGTAGCAGGCTGTCATCAGGGCTTCTCCCTAAAATCCCTTTCCAAGGTCGGTCTCAGCCAGCATGGTCCTTACTGCTTCTTTGAGTGTTCTATTTCTCCTCTCAGCCAGACCATTTTCTTGCAGAGTTCTTGGTGTAGACTTCTCGTGACCAATTCCAATCTCAGCGCAGAAATCTATAAGAGGACCATTGCAAAATTCAGTTCCATTATCGGACCTCATTCTCTTAACTGTCACCCCTTTTTCATTTTGAATACGGGTAATCAGTTCAGGTAGTTGAATCTTCACTTCGTCCTTTGATTTAAGCAGGATCACCCATGTGTATCTTGAGTAGTCATCTACCACCACTATTGTATATTTCTTTCCTCCGATCGTGGTGGAGTGACTGGACTAAATAAATCCATGTGTAGCAGTTCTAGGATCCGTTCCGTGCGAGCTGTAATCGACCTGTTCTTGAATGAGGCACTCTTCTTCTTTCCGAACTGGCACACCTTACAGACTCCCTGTTTTTGGAACTTCATTTGTGGTAGTCCTTCAACTAGATTATACTTCGCCAGATGTCTGATTGAGTTAAAGTTTAGATGACTCAGACTCTTGTGCTACAACCAGTTTACTCCTTCTGTCGAACTGTGTGCCATGAGGCAGGTTCCTTCTTCTCTACTAGACAGACCAATCCACAATGTAGAGACCTCCTTTCCTGATTCCTCTGATTTTGATCTTGTTGGTCTTCTTATCTATAACATAGCATCCTAACTCTTCAAAACTGACGGTGTAGCCACTTTTGCTCAATTGGTTGATGCTTAGAAGATTGTGCTTTAGGCTAGTGACCAAGGACACGTTCTTGATGATTATTCCATTCTGTTCCACGCATCCTTTCCCAATTACTCGTCCTTTGAAATTGTCACCAAATGTGATTGATGGTCCTTCACATATTGCAAGGTTTGTGAACAATTCCCTTTGTCCAGTCATATGTGTTGAACACCTGCTGTTGAGTATCTATGTTCTTTCTTTCTTCATTGACTGGGATTTCTGTACCTGCAAGACAGAAAATCATTCTTTAGGTCCCCACATCATTTCGGGTCCTGCAAAGTCAGTTTTTTGGATCCATCATTTTGGTATTCAGATTTGTTTCACTTTTACAGTTCGTGAAACTGAGTCATTCTTGGATGACTGATTAGACTTTCTCCTAAGGTAATGTATGCTGTTTGGAAGCATGTGGGAAAAGGTTGTGGTGTGTGAACTCTTTCTGAAATTGTTGTTCTTGAAAGAGTCTCGAGAAGTAGTTCTTGGGTGATTAGCCATCATAGTCTTGGGAATGTAAAATTGTCCTGACTCAGGCCTCGAAAAGGTGTTCCTCCTATTCGGATAGTTGTTATAATGAACCTGAGTTCAATTATAACTTCTCGGAGTTCTTTCCAGTTGTCGAACTGACTTCCTAGCAGCATCTACTTGTTGCTCAGTCGTTCTTGTTGGTAAAACTGGATTCCTTGCATATGGAACATTACGCTTATCTAGTTTCGAAGGAAGGTCTGTTTTCCTCTCGATAGTTGGATTATACAGTTTACGAACTGTGTGAGCTCCTTGTCGAGGTGCCGGTTTAGTGTCAATTTTTGACCAACATTTGGTCTTTTCTTTTTGCTTAACTGGCTCTTTGGATTTAACTTTTCTTTTCTCCAACATAAGGCATGAACTAAGTGTGGCTTTCACAGAGCCTAAAGAAGTTTTCTTAGTTCTTGAAATAGATGCATGTTCGCTCAAAACATTTCATTTTGATGCACCAAAATCCCTATTTCGTATTTATAAGATGATTGTTTTTTAGCATTCAAAATTTCATCTAATTTTCTTGAGCTTTTTTTAAATGAACAATCACACTTAATAGGCTCAAGTTTCTTCAAGGAATCACATTCTTCAGAAACATTTTCAAAATCTTTAAGAAGTTTAGAATGTTTTTGCTTGATTTCTTCCAGTTCCTCACTAAGTGACCTTGTTCTTTCGACTTCATCGGTCAAAAACTAAAATTTCTGATTTCAGTGAGACATTTTCACTAACTAAAAAATTTTAATCTCATGAAAATTTACAAATTATTTTACGATATCTTCGAGAGAAACGTCCTTTGAACTTGAGAGACAAGGTTAGGGGCTCTCTTCTTCAAATGAAGATGCTAAATACAGAGGTAGATAAGTTGTTACAATAATCTCGCTAGTTGATGCGTCGATCTCATCATCAGTGACATCTCCATCAACTGCTGCCATGTAAGCTAGGAGTGCCTCCTCATCATTATCATCCTCTGAAGTGTAATAGCCGTCATCATGATCTGAAATGTCTGGCACTCCAGTTCTGGACAGCATCACCTTCGCCACAGCTTTCGAGGCTCTCCTCTCAAATAATTTCCTCAGTCTGTCTCTCTCCTCTTGGGAAACTAGAGGGCATTCATACTTAAGGTGGTCTGGAGAGTTGCATTCAAAACATGTGTGTGGCTCTCTCTTGGTGAATCTTTGCTCACTGGTTTGAGCTTCCTTCCCTTTAGCCTTGGCCTTCTCAAGAAGTATGGTCAGGTTCCTCATCTGTTCCTCCAGTTTTTTAACTGACTGCTCAGTTTCTCTCTTCACAACTGAGGTAGAGGTGTCCTTCACTGGAGTAGACTGATGGGCAGTTTTGTCGAAATGAACTGACTTCCTCTGATGTCTTTGAAAGTCTCTCTTTACAAAGAATGCGACGTCATCATTTGCTGCTGGGTTAGGAGTTCTAACTTCTTCATTCTTATTCACCATTTGAATATCCCATTCATGGGCTTGAAGCTCGGCGAACAGTTCTTTGGTGGACATCTTTAAGAGATCATTGTCTTTAAGCTGGTGGTTTTGACAAACCAAACTTCTTTCGTCATTCTCAAAATAATTTTGGCATTCAAGTCAGCCGCACTTTCATCTCTTCCAAGATTTTTCATGTCGCTCACGATGGCATTGAATCTTGCTTCCATCGATTTGATTGATTCACCCGGTAACATCTGGAACGATTCATATTTGTCAACCACTACTTGCTTCTTGTTGCACTTCATTGATTCAATTTCCTTCGTGAGTTTATTTATCCAGTCCCATAATTCTTTGGCACAGTTGTTCTCTACGGCTTCCTCCATGAGAGAATCCGGCAGCAACTGCAGGAGCATTTCTTGTGCAAGGGGATCCAGCAAAGTGCGTTTCTTATCCTCAAGTGTCCATTCTTCGAGTGGTTTATCTATCATTTGGACACCACCTCCTTTGACATCTTGTCCTTGATCACTGTAATTTCTACAGATTAATTATAGAAATAGTGGCAAATAAATTTATAAACCCTAAAGTTATCGATCCAGGGGAATGAAGCAACGAAAAACCTTAAGTACTAAATCATAAGTTCTCAAAATACTGGTCAGGAAAATCAATTGTAAAGTTTTGGTTGTTTTGAAAATCGCAATACTTGCTAATGAAAATTAAACAGGAAATTAAAAAACTTTTGAATTCAAATAAGAGAAGCACAGATTCCACGGATATCTACCTATCAAGTATGACATGTATGAATGAATTGATTAATTCCCAATTTTAATTCCTCTTCGTAGTGAAACATCTGGAAAGTATTACGAACTTCTTTGTTGGACAATTCGTAAAGTAGATTAATTAATTACCTATCTCTGCTCGGTCTCAAGATAAATTAACTAACTCCAAAGATCTACAGATTTATTCCTACAATTAATCTCCTTCAGTTACGACAAGAAATCAGATTATATTGTGAAAATCTCTTTCCATTGAAAACTATCACAGTTACATCTCAAGTAATCAACTAGATAATCCTAAGATGTGATCAGCAAATCAAGATTATAAATAAGCACAGATTTCACAAACTACGAAGGGAAAGGGAAAATAATTCAATTAATCAAACATGTATACATTGATAATTCGAAACCCTAGAATCTGAGGAAGAGATTAGTTACACATATTCAGAGTAATATTCATCATAGAAAGATAAAACCTGAATTGCATAAAAACTTGGGTCTGAATGTCTTCCCACAAAAATATGTCTTCAAACATAAACCTAAAAACTCTTGGAATCTCTAAAATCTGAAATCTGGAATAAGGAATGATTGGGAATGCTGAAAAATCGAATTTACAAAGTTATATATAGAGGTGGAGGTGTATCAAATCAAATCTAGGGCTAAAGATATGAAAAAACTCGAATTCAGCCAATTTCCCGCGCCAGTAGGTCCACGTCGATCGATGCGGCATCCCCGTCGATCGACGTGGCTTCCAAATCACCGTCGATCGATGCTGATTGGCGTCTATCGACGCAGCTTCTCGCCCCCTCTGCGCGGTCTCACGGTTTTGGCCATAACTTCCTCTCCCGGACTCCGATTGACCCGATTCCAGTTACGTTGGAGAGATAACTCAAAGCTTCATCCAATGCCATGTGCCAATAGCCCGAATTCCTCTTGTGGAAGAAATCTTCACTGCTACTCTTACACGTCACTGCTTTCGGAACGGTTTTCTCGTGGGTTTAGGCCTTAAAACCTGCATAAACATCAAAATACACCTAAAACCACCTAATATTGATTCATGCATAAAATATATATATAAACTCAATAAAACTACATAAAATAGTATAAATATAATATAGATAAGTGAGTGAAATAATGAGCTTATCAAATCCCCCAAACTTGAACGTTTGATTGTCCTCAATCAATAGGCAAGAAAGAAGTCAAAAGATTATGTGGTTAAAGTGCAATGCCTCACAAGATTCATCACAGTCGAGAACCAAGAATCCACTACCCACAAGCAATTTGAAAGAGACAGAAAATTCATCAACCGTGGAAGAACTCACAGGAAGTGTATCGCTCCACTCTCAAGTGTTTAAGGTAAAGATGAAAGCACTCAACAACATGTATGAAGATATTTCTGCCATAGGCTTGCAGATTTTTTAATATCTCCACTGCTAGAATGTGCACACAAGTCTAGAATCAAAAAGGACTTTCGAACGGTTGTAACGTAGGCTTTTTCTGATAAGGTAGGGAAATATGGCCAAGTGACTAAATCAATTGAGTTCATGACTCTCAACATCTCCAACCACTATCTATAATCATCCACCTTATCTCCTCATATAAATCAACAAACTCACAATATATTTTTTATAGCTCATTTTGAATCTCTTATGCTCTTTTCGATAATTTTGTATTCTTTTCTTTTCAGAGAGCTTATGAGAATTCTAATTATTTCTTTGAGCTTATTTTTCACACATATTTTCACCACTAATTTATCATATCTTATCACCAATTCACTAATCAATCCCCATACATACCACAACTCAAGACACGAGTGAGACAATACTTTTCTTAATCTCATAGACAAGGAAAGAAAAACTGTACCGGCTCAAAATGGCTAACTAGGGAAAATTTTATTGTGAAGGGACAATGTTTAGGACATTGGGTTAACAAAGAAGGCCTAATATCATTTCCTAAACTTGTGCACACTATGCAGTCTCAACACAGAATAAAGGCAATTTCTAGAGAAATCAAAACACACATGTGAATCTCACATCAAACGAAATAAAGGCTCAAATTTTCACACAAGGATTCAAAATTTTTCTTCCACAGTCAATTTCAAATCAGCTCAATCATCATGCAAGTATAAGTGTCAAATCAGTCATATCATGCGGTATTCTACATTCATAGGCATCTAACCACAATCTCAATCAATTCAATACTCAACCCTCAATCAATTCTAATCTCACAATCTCGTTCAGGTTATCTCAAAACTCAAAAATTTTCCCCACAAAATAGCATAAAATAGAAAGGTGCAAAAAATTAAAGACAAAAAGCAGAATAAATAAAAGATAGGACGTTCCATCTCTTGTCCACATCCCCCCAAACTTATTTCCAACTCGAAGAGTGGAATAAGTTTGAAAATCAGACAAAAGAGGGAACGATACCTGGTAGTTGATCTCAGACATCAACTTTTTTATCCCCCGGAGTCTTCAATCACCATCAGGGAGGTCGGGTCCAGGCAGGTCCTTTCGCGACCTCCTTTCTATCTTTGTTCTTGATAACTTGCATCCCCCATTTCTTGGTGTCTTTTTCCAGAAGGACCTTGTGTGTGCAAAATGAGGGGCTGATCCCCTTGATGTCTCTCAGTGTCCCCCCAATGGCGGACTTGTACTTCCGTAGAACTCGTAGTAATTTTTGCAACTTCCCATACCTAAGGTGTGCCGGAAGCATCTTGAGTTCCAGAACCAGCGGATCAGAGTAAGATTGCAGCTTTCCCTGATTTGCATCGGTTGACATGGGTGAAACTGCCGCAATCCGTTTTCTACGTCGCGCTGCTTCTGCCGATGAACTCTCCGTGTCTGACTTCCTTCGTGCGTCGATCGACGTGACTGTTGCGTCAATCGACGTGGGTCCTGAGGCTGTGTCGATCGATGCATGGTGTGCGTCAATTGACGTGGAGGTAGTTCCATGTTTTCCCTTCTTTTTCTGGCTGCGTCTGCTTGGAAATCGCTCCCGTTTGTTCTCTTTTTCATGTGTTATTCCCTCGGGTACATCCAGCTCCTTCACCAAATCCAAAAGCTCATCGTTCGCCTTATCCAAATCTGAAGACAAACACAAAGAGTGTAGTAAGCGGTTCTCCAGAGAGTCCGAAACAGTTTTGAGAGAAGGAAAGGGAGAGGAAATCACCGGTTTTGAACAATTGATCATGTGGCACTCTTCCTGGTAGCTCCCTTCATTACGCTTCTGCACTGATTTGTAGACGGGGAAGGTGACCGACTCGTCATTAACTCGGAACGTCAGTTTTCCATCTCGAATATCAATCAATGCTCCATCAGTCTTCAAAAAAGATCTCCCCAAGATAAGAGGGATGTTGTGGTCTTCTTCCATGTCAAGCACCACGAAGTCTGCTGGAATGATGAAATCTTTCACCTTCACAAGTACGTCTTCTACGATGCCTCTTGGGTAGGACACCGATCTGTCAGCCATCTGCAATGATATGGTCGTTGGTTTGATGCTCCCGATCTCTAGTCGCTTGAAGATTGACAGCGGCATTAAGTTGATGGATGCGCCGGAATCGCAAAGGACCTTCCCAAAGGTCTCTCCTCCAATGACACAGGGGATCGTGAAGGATCCCGGGTCTTCTCTCTTAAGCGGCATCTTCTTCTGAATAATCGCGCTGCATTCCTCGAACAAGTTGACCCTCTCGTGCTCCACGAAGGGTCTTTTCTGTGAGACCATATCTTTCAAAAACTTCAAATACCCCGGTATCTCTCGTAGTGCCTCAATCAGCGGGATGTTGATGTTTACTTTCTTCATGTTCTCAAGAAAGCGTGCATACTTCTCGTTCATCTTTGATTTGGCAAGCCGCTGTGGATATGGCAAGGGAGGCTTATACATAGGTGGCTGGACAGGAGTGGGCGTCGATCAACGTGAGGTCTCATCGATCGACGTGGCCTTTGGATTGGCATCGATCGACGGCAATCCTCCATCGATCGACGAGGCTGCACCTGCGATAGCTTCTTCGGCCTGCTCGACATCTTCGTCCTCCTTTGAATCAGTCCTTGCTTGCTTTGGCCCTTCATAGGATTTTCCCCCTCTTAGAGTGATGGCATTCACTTGGTTCATCTGACTCTGAACTTTGGGGTTAGCTTGAGTATTGCTAGGCGATTGCCCGGGTTTGTGCTGGGCTTCGAGAGCTTTGGCAATCTGAATGACCTGAGTCTCTATGATCTGTACGTGCTTCTCGACTCGGTCCACCTTGGTCTTTACTCCAGCTATCTCTTGCTTTAGCTTCGCTACCGTATCGGTGGAGCCTTCCATAAATTTAGCCAAAATCTCCTCGAGATTTGGCTTCTTCTTCTCCACCACTTCACCATCTTGGACAACAAACCCAGGTGGTGGTTGCTCCACGGCTTGGGGGTTCGCGTAGGAAAATCCAGGATGGTTCCTCGCGTGGTTGTAAGTGTAGGACTGGTTGTGCTGCTGATATCCTCCACGGTAGTTGTTTTGTTAACCACCCATTTGCATGAAATTTACAGCGGCACAATCCCCCTCAGGCGGAGCTTGCACTGGCTCTACTGCAGCAACTGTCTTTTCCTGCTTCAGTGCAGCGAAATCTTCCCTTAGCTTTTTCAACTCGGCTGCCGCAACTTTCTCTTTCTCCTTCTCGACCGCATCACAGGCCAAGTTCGGCTTGAGGACCACCGTTGAGTGTTGTTGGCCATCTTTTGGAAGAATTCCATGGCCTTCTTTCCGCTTTTCGTCATGATGGTGTCTCCCAGTGTAATGTCCACCAACTTGACGGTCTTCCCATTGAGTCCCTCGTAGAATGCTTCTGCCTGTTCTCCTGGCGGAAAGCCATGTCCGGGGCAAGATCTCAGTAGCTCTTTGAATCGCTCCCATGTCTCACTGAAGCTCTCATCAGGTCTTTGAGCGAATCTGATGATTTCCTTCCTTCTCTGCCTAATGACATTCGGGGGGAAGAAGTTTTCCAGGAACTCATTCCTCAATTCAGTCCATGTGCTAATACTTTCCTTGTCCAGTGCAGTGAACCATGATTGTGCCTTATCCCTCAGAGAGAATGCGAACAGACGCATTCAGATGGCACTCTTGCTAACTCCTCCGATCTTGACAGTGTTGCAGAGCATAAGGAACTTATCCAAATGCGCATAGGGGTCCTCAGTAGGTCTTCCTCCGAATTGATTTTGTTGCACCATCTGCACCAATCCGGTCTTTAGCTCAAAATTGTTGGCATTGATGCCAATCCTGAAGTATGTCTCCCTGAACCGAGGTTTATACCGGTTCTGCATGGCTTCCTCTTCTTCCTCGTCGTCAGATTCCTCTGGAGGATCCTGGTTGTCATCCTCTTCATTGTTGGGATTGTCATCAAACAGTGGGTTATGGCGAAGATCCCTTCCATTCGGATTGTTCCTCTCGAGGTCTCTTTCTAGATTGTATTGTTGGATTTGCGCCCTTATAGCTTGGACTTCTTGGAGAAGCACAGCCTGCTCCTCTGCAGTTAGCACTGGTGCAGGCGGTGGTACGTTATCTTCCATCGTGTGATTACTTGAGCTTTCCTGAGCACGCTTATTCCTTCAGATCTTTCTGCAAGTGGCTTCAATGTCCGGGTAGTAATAAAGCGGGTCCTTTCCTCTAGCTCTTGTACTCATGCACTACCTGTACAGCAAAGGAGGTAGTGAGGTAAGACTGAAAATAAACGGAACGAACAGAAATAAGAAAACTGAACCTCTGAAACGAATAAGGCGTCGATCGACGAGACAAGGCGTCGATCGACGAAAAGAAACAACTTCGTCGATTGACGAGAATTAGCATCGATCGACGTGAAATACGAAAATGCGAGAAAAAATTCAGAATATACGAAAATTACAGCCTAAAGCAATATTTCAATCACAGACTTAATAGTAAGATTGATTATGTTCACTCCCCGGCAACGGCGCCAATTTGATCACTGTAATTTCTACATATTAATTATAGAAATAGTGGCAAATAAATTTATAAACCCTAAAGTTATCAATCCAGGGGAATGAAGCAACGAAAAACCTTAAGTACTAAATCATAAGTTCTCAAAATACTGGTCAGGTAAATCAATTGAAAAGTTTTCGATGTTTTGAAAATCGCAATACTTGCTAATGAAAATTAAACAGGAAATTAAAAAGCTTTTGAATTCAAATAAGAGAAGCACAGATTCCAGGGATATCTACCTATCAAGTATGACATGTATGAATGAATTGATTAATTCCCAATTTTAATTCCTCTTCGTAGTGAAACATCAGAAAAGTATTACAAACTTCTTTGTTGGACAATTCGTAAAGTAGATTAATTAATTACCTATCTCCGCTCGGTCTCAAGATAAATTAACTAACTCCAAAGATCTACAGATTTATTCCTACAATTAATCTCCTTCAGTTACGACAAGAAATCAGATTATATTGTGAAAATCTCTTTCCATTGAAAACTATCACAGTTACGTCTCAAGTAATCAACTAGATAATCCTAAGATGTGATCAGCAAATTAAGATTATAAATAAGCACAGATTTTACAAACTACGAAGGGAAAGGGAAAATAATTCAATTAATCAAACATGTATACATTGATAATTCGAAACCTTAGAATCTGAGGAAGAGATTAGTTACACATATTCAGAGTAATATTCATCATAGAAAGATAAAACCTGAATTGCATAAAAACTTGGGTCTGAATGTCTTCCCACAAAAATATGTCTTCAAACATAAACCTAAAAACTCTTGGAATCTCTAAAATCTGAAATCTGGAATGAGGAATGATTGGGAGTGCTGAAAAATCAAATTTACAAAGTTATATATAGAGGTGGAGGTGTATCAAATCAAATCTAGGGCTAAAGATATGAAAAAACTCGAATTCAGCCATTTTCCCGTGCCAGCAGGTCCACGTCGATCGACGCGGCATCCCCGTCGATCGACGTGGCTTCCAAATCGCCGTCAATCGATGCTGATTGGCGTCTGTCGACGCAGATTCTCGCCCCCTCTGCGCGGTCTCATGGTTTTGGCCATAACTTCCTCTCCCGGACTCCGATTGACCCGATTCCAGTTGCGTTGGAGAGCTAACTCAAAGCGTCATCCAATGCCATGTGCCAATAGCCCTAATTTCTCTTGTGGAAGAACTCTTTACTGCTACTCTTACACATCACTGCTTTCGGAACGGTTTTCTCGTGAGTTTAGGCCTAAAAACCTGCATAAACATCAAAATACACCTAAAACCACCTAATATTGATTCATGCATAAAATATATATATAAACTCAATAAAACTACATAAAATAGTATAAATATAATATAGATAAGTTAGTGAAATAATGAGCTTATCAGTCCTCCAACTGGGATACTGATCTGTTTGATCTTCAGAGGTCCATTCTTTATAACTTCATCCATTTCGGGATGCTGACTCCTCAAAAGAATGAGGGATCTCTTCTTCCATACTTCGAACTTATCTGGGTTGTACTTGAGAAGACTCGGATAGTTCAAAATTTCTTACAATAGCCTGCTCGCTAATCACACTTACCAAACAATTAAGAGTGCAAGGAAATACGGATCTGGTCCTAAGCGACTCAAAACACGACAGTCTAGAAAGACCGACCTGCTCTGATACCACTTGGTTGTCCCTGATCAGAGTTATCTTAAATGTGAAGCGGAATTATTGCTAAGGGTTGCACTCTAAAACTGGGGGGGTTAGTTTTCCAATTTAGGTCTTATAAAACTGAGTTTAGTTGGCAGTAAAAAGTTTTCAGATATACACTTCAACACTTTAGAGTAGTGTTGAAGGTTTTAAACCACAGTTAGAAATTAAGTAATGCAAGAAATAAACAAAAACTGTAAACGACACACGATATTAGAGTGGTTCGGATCCTGAAGTCCTACGTCCACTATTCGGAAATAAATCTGGTATTTCAATAAGAGAATAAAGTATACACTCCTCACGATCTATAGCCAATCACCACGAAAGACATCGTTCACAGCAAACTGGATCACTCGCCTCGGTAGATGTTATTCACTCCTTCTTCAGTTCTTTGAAGCCTCTCCAAGTCTTCTCCAAAATGGCAGCCGTTGGAAACGGATTGAGAACACACCTCCCTTCTCCTTCTCCGGTAGGTGGATGGTTGAGTTCTTCCCAGAATTGACAAAGGTTGGCGAACACCCGTGAGAACCTGTTCCTTGTATGAGAACCAGGCTGCTGTGTTCTTACTTGAAAAGTAAGAACACCAAGGATGTAGACTAAGTGGCAGATACTTAGTACTCGTGTGTTCCAGGTTACACGGTGAATCTCAGAAGATTCCTTGAGCAACAAAGCCTTGTGTCCAGTAAATGATCCACGGAGTAAATGTCGTTCGGTTGAGAGATTTAAATTCGGCAGAGTAACGACAAAATTTGAATGTGTTGAGGATCGGTTGTTGTCTCTCTGGTTCTTCTATTATTTATAGGCAAGACTTTGAAAAGTAGCCGGTAGAGATAAAATGGATGTTGTCCAATCAATAGCCTTACTTTTTGTTGTCGCAGACCTGCTCCTCTGCTTTTTCTGAACACAACCATGCTTTTTCTGAGACAGTTTTGTAATTGTTATGCAGGCTCAAACAACGATAGACTTCAGTCATAACTGTCTGATTTTTCGTTCCTTATCATTGAGATTCCTAACCTCTTTACGACTGTTTAGCTCCTTATTTTTCACGTGCTCTCTACTGTGTGAATCCGCTTATCTTGAAACTGTGAGTTACCCTCCACAGTTTCTCACATCCTTGTTTGCAAACACTGTGTCCATAGTTTTCAGCTTTGTTTTGTCCTTGGCAGTTCCAAACTGCATGCGTAGTTATCTTGCTCATTACTCTGATTAGCTCTCGCAGCTTTCTATGGTTCTTCTGGAACTGTCTTCACAATTTTTCTTCCATAAAGCTTCTCGAACTGTCTTCACAGTTTTCTTCGCACAGAGCTTCACGAACAGTCTTCACAGTTTTTTGCTGAATGCTTCCTGTCGAGCTATTACAACTCAATAGTTCTATATAGGGATTATAGAAGTAATAACTCTAGACCTAGGTATTCAGTTTTGACACATCAAAATATCAAAATAAGGATGGGATTTACATATCAATACCTAACACTAATTAAATGGAAATTAAATTGCATAAATAAAATGGGAACAAGAATTCTAAAGTACATAAAAAAAAACTAAAGAATAAAAAATACTACTCCCTCCGTCCCGCTACAATTGTCGCGTTTCATTTTGGCACATTAATTTCGGAGCTAATGCTTAGTAGCTAATTATGGTTAATAATAAAATTGGCAATCATAATTAACTTGTTTAAGACTTAAATAAGTTAATTAAGATTGTCACTTTCATTATTAACCACAATTAACTACTAAACACTAGCTCCGAAATTAATGTGCTAAAATGAAAAGCGACAATTGTAGCGGGACGGAGGGAGTACTAAAATTCAGGTATTTATAAATTTTGTGTAGGCTTTACATGGAAAAATCCTAAAACGAATAAGATTATATTTGATGCAAATCTTAATCTTATATCCTATTTTACATATATCTTCCTTTTTGGGTCTTCAAAGTTTCCAAGTTGATGTATAACTTTTATTTCAACCAAATTTTGCCCAAAAACTTGTTAAATCGCACATTCCTTCAAAAATTGCTCCATATGTCAGTTGAAATCGTAGGTGTTGGTCGACATGGAGTCTTCATGTCGCCAAAATATTTCTCACGTCGATCACTTCTGTGCAGCCTCACGGTTTTGGCCATAATTTTTGCTCCCGAACTCTGATTGACCCGATTCCAGTTGAATTGGAAAGCCAATTCAAATATCTTTCAACTTCGATGCTTCATTAGATCAAATTCTATGTTTGGAAGAGTTTGGGACTATTTCTTTGAACATATGCTGCTTTCGACATGAGCTTTCAGTGATTTGACCTCAAACTTGTAAAATTTACCATGACAAGCATAAAACCACTCTAGAGAGACTCATGCTACAAAAACATACTAAATGAATTAAAACATAACAAAAAATACTAATTAATCAAACTAAATATGAGTGAAAATATGAACTCATCACACCGGCTAAGATATTTTTCAAAGAGTAAAATTTTTTAAATTCTTTCAAAAGAATGTCTAAAGTGACGTCTTCTGAGTCAGAGAAATGCAACTCAGTTTCTTCAAGAATGCATGCATAAGTAATTGAAACTGATGGTAATGGGTTTATGATAAGTTCGTGTTTTCACCAACTTATCCATTAGTTATTTAACTGTTTTGGTTGATGTTAGAGTAGTTTTACGTATTTTATCGTGCATGAAATGGCTTTGGTGCTTGTAATGTCATGGTTGAAGAATTATGCATGATTTTTAGTCGAAAACAATGAAGAATTAGAAGAAGTTCGGGTTCCAGACCTGCATCGATCGACACAGACCCGTGTCGATCGATGCAGCGTGCTTGAGGAGCGATCGACACAAAGGATCGACGCAGACCAGCAAAGGCCAGTCCACGTCGATCGACGCACAATCCGCATCGATCGACACAGCTCATTCAAGTGTGTCAATCGATGCAAGTTCTGCGTCGATCGATGTGGATTCGAGAAATCAAGATTTGATTCTGTTTTTGAAGATTTAGATAGATCTAATCCTAGATATGTTATGATACCTTTATAACCTCTATATAACGCCATGTTAATTCGATTTTTGAGACATGCCATATTCTAGAGTTTAGTTTTAGAGATTTCAAGCAACAATCGTGTTTATTATTGAAGACGGATATTGTGGGAAGACTTCTACAGACAGTTATTGATTATGCAATTCAGGTTTTATTTATCTTTGATGATTTTTACCATGAATATGTGTAACTAAACTCTTTTCAAATTCTAGGGTTTCGAACTATCAAGTATGCATGTTTGATTAATTGAATTAATTTTCCTTTCCTATTGTAGTTTGTGAATTTTGTGCTTATTTGTAATCTTGAGTTGCTGGCCACATCTTAGGATTAATTAGTTGAGAATTAGAGACTTAAAAGTAATAGTTTTCAATGGAAAGAGTTTTCACAATATAAACTAATTTCTTGTCTGAAAAGAGGGGAATAGATTATAGGAATAGATCTGTAGGGCTTTTGAGTTAATTGATTATTCTCAAGACTGAAAGGATAAGAGATAATTGGTTAATCAACTTTGTGAATTGTCCAACCAAGAAATTCATAATATTTTTCTGATGTTTCACTACGAATAGGAATTAAATTGGAAATTGATTGATTTATCCTTACATGAAATACTTGATAGGTAGATATCCCTAGAATATGTGTTTCTCATATCTGAATTCGCCAAGCTTCTCTTTATTTTTCGTTTAAATTTTAATAGCAAAGTATTTTAAATTTTGAAATCTATCCAAACCAAAATTTGATTTTCCCTAACTAGTATTTCATGATACTACGTTTTAATACATAAGGTTTTTCGTTATTTCAGTCCTTTGGGATTCGATAATTTTATTTGCCGCTATATTATTAGCTTTGCTAAGTCGCTAGTAAATAATTTAGCGATCAGTTTACCTGCTCATTTGAGGAAGTGAGTGCTATCTCAAACTCAATTTATGCCTCTTCGTCAGTTTCTTCGCCGAAAGCAATCATAAATGCTAGAAGGGCATCTTTCTCGAACACCTCATCGAACGAGTAGTAGTCATAATTGTGATCTAGGATGTTCGACACTTATGTTCTGGTAAGTATGGCTTGTGCTACAATTCGATGCTCTTCGCTCAAATATATTCATAGACCTGTCTCTCTCCTATTTGTCCACTTGAGGACATTCAAAGTTTAGATGGTCCGGAGAGTTGCATTGAAAGCATACCCTGGGGTCTCTCTTGATGAACCTCCTATCGTCAGTCTTCGGAGCTTCTTCTTTGCCTTTGGCCTTTTTGAGAAGTTTTAATAATCTCCGCATCTGCTCCTCCAGCTCGGCCACTGAGCTTTCACCTTCCTTGTGGTGAGATCCTCAACTAGATGGGATCTCCTTCGTTGCATTGTTGGACTGGTGTGCTGGATGGTCAGTCTGGAAGGATTTCTTGGGTCTCCATTTTGAGTCCCTTTTCACGAAACAAGCAGCGTCCTCATCCTGGAAGCTAGGAGAGCTGGCTACTCTCACTGTTTCTTTCTTTTTCACCATTTGAATGTCCCATTCATGGACCTGTAATTGGGAGAACAATTTCTTCATGGAGTTCTTGGATAAATCCTTCTCCTTCAAGGTTTTTGTTTTCATGAACCAAACCTCCTTTGGCATCTTGGAGAAAATTTTTGCGTTGAGGTATGCTTTTGAGTAGGTCCTGTCCAAGGCCATAAGCTCGCTCACAATTGTGTTGAAACGGGCCTCCATTGGCTTGATGGATTCTCCAGGGATTGTCTAGAACAATTCATACTTGTCAACGCAAACTTGGAGCTTATTTATCCTCATTTGGTCTTTCTCTTGACTCAGGCTGTCGAGGTACTCCCATACCACTTTTGCATTGTTGAATTGCATTACTTTCTCGACTAGGGCTTCTAGTAAGGAAGAGAGAATGACTTCGTGAGCAATAGAATGAAGTTGACTCATTTGTCCTCTGAGGTCCACTCATTGTACGAATTCTCGAAGGTTGTGGGTCCCTCTGTTTCGAGCAGCGGGAGAACCTTTGTGATCTTTATGGGTCCTCGCTCTAGGATGTCGACCATCTCAGGATGGAAGCTCTTGAGATTTATAGTGGTTCTCTTTCTCCACATGGCATGATTATCGGCTAAGTACGGAGGGAGCTTCGGAATATTCATGATATGATTTGTGAGCTAGACAAGAAAAATTACAAGGAAAAATAGGTCTCGTAAGCGACTTCAAGGCAATCAGCTTGGTAAGCAAACTAGTGCATGTTGTAGACCTCGATTCCCATCGCCGACGTCCATCCCCTGGCGTCTAGCACCCATGCCCGGCCACCAGCCGTGGCATGGGGCACCTCATTATTGCCTGCACTGGTAGAGGAAAGCCGTGGCAGTGCTGCAGTTTTGAGTTTCTTGCGTGCGGCCTATGCACACGAAAACCCTGAGTTTCCGCTGAACGCAACGCCGCTGCTGCTCCTTTCCGCCTCTGCCCTTTTGCTGTCTGACATCTCCCTTCGCCATGCGCCACTGTTACATCATCATCAACGGCGATGCCAAGAAATGACGCCCGCACAGAGGGCTGCGGGGGTTTGCTGCTACTCGTAGTTGCGCAGGTGCAAACCCTAGAGTTCCACCATGCGGCCATAGCTGCTGCTCATCCTCGCCACCTCCATGCCCTGTCTTCCCCATCGCCATCGACCCCATGCACAAAGAAGAAGGCGTGCCAACATGCGTGAGGTTTGTTGCTACGTGCAGCAGCACAGACACGAACCCGCAAGGGTTTCACTGTGCCCACTGCCGCTGCTGCTGCTCTCTGTTGGTGCCTCTGCCACCTTCCTCTGTCCTTGCAATCATCGGAATAGCGTGCGGCGGTGCAAGTGCAAACCCCGAGGGTTCCGTTAGCGTGCGACGATGCAGGCGCGAACCCCCAAGGGTTCCATTGCCCCTGTTGCCGCTGCTCTCATCATTTCATGTTGCCGGAGTCACTGGTTGCCACCGCGCACGGAGGCACAACATGCGCTACTCGCTGCGTGCGCGTGCCCGCTCGTCGCTGCCTCGCGCTGTGATTTGGCTGCCATTCATTCTATGGTAATGTTGCGTTAATTGTTCTTTGTCTTCTCGATTTTTGTTCTTTATTCTACAGATTAAATTACAGAAAAATTGTGTCCTGCTACATTTGGAATTTGAATCTAACCACAGATTTATCTCGTGGGTAAAAAACAAATCCATTTAAAGGGGCGTATTAAACCCGAAAAGCCACGAGGAATAAAAATAAATATTCATTCACAGCAATTCAATAATAATAATCACGCATATAATCATAGAAAATTTATTTTATTGACAGGGCTAATAATTGGAACCTGACTCTAATACTAATTGATGGGATTTTTTACTAGCAAACTGAATTGCATAAACCGATTGCGAAGGACCGATTATTGGATATCATAAATTCATTACTATGCATATGATCAAAACCTAGTATGCTTCTATTGAATGAATAAGAAAGATTGTGGAATACCTAGATCAATTTAATCTCTGAATAGTTGCGCAGGGATTTGATCTTTAATCCTTCTTGTGCAATAAGATTCAATCCTGAAAAGATCAAAATTAAATCTATGATTTTATCTGAGTAAAATCAAAAAAGAAGAGGAATACAGAGAAAGAAGATCCTCCAGATCTGATCTATTGATCTGTATCCCTTGCTCCGATCCAGATATCTAGTGAAGATTCCCTCTGGATTCTGTGCCTATCGGGAAGCAGAATTTCCTTCCCTTATCTCAGATACAGTCGAAAACTACAACTCCCAAATATCTAGTTTGCTGTTTATCAACTTATGATCTTGTGGTGCATTGAGATATGAGAACTAGTGGGTTATTTATAGGAAATTCTTATCCCTTTTGGGCTTGAGCTTTTCATGGCCGGACTAGGGATTTGTATATAAATAGCAAAGAAGGCCTATCAATTAATCAATTCTCATATTCAACACAAAATATAATTAATGAATTAATTAATTAATATCTATTCATGCCACGAGAGAATCAATATTGTCCTCCCTCTTTGCTACCACGTTATGAGGAACGGGTTGCACGGGCTCGATATACCCCATATTTAATGTTACAGACATTCATTAATTAATTTAGGCTCTGACAATCCTATAAAGTAATTAATATATTTTATTCCTAAGCAATATCCCTCAATACCTTTTCACTTATGCTTGAACTTAATCAGCTTGCAGGACTTCCGCATAGTGAACCTTTTTGAGCTTATTACTTAAACCTGATCCACTTAAGAGTTTCTTATCTGCCAACTAACCAATTAAAAGTTGGCTCATAATTAAACTCTGGGCACACTCAATTATCAATCTAAATCACTCCTGCACATATATTAACTTTAATTTGAAATCAACATATCGTCTAGCTTAAAGCCATATCTAATAGATACTCCACAATGAATATTTAGATGATTATTTTGTAGTGCATGAAAGAATTAATATGTCAATTACATGTCGGTTGTTCTCAACTTCTACGACATATGTACTACCCTGTGAGAAAATATCATCCATAGAGACTTCAACTAGCATACATCACCATTAACTTTCCTTATTGCAAAGTAATTGAAAATTAAGAATGTGTTAAAATTATTGTAACAAATTAATTGAAAGAGCGAGGTCGGGTGCGAGAAAAGAAAAAAGACATTCTTAATGAATTTCATAAGATGAAAGACAAGCGTAATTGTACTAAATCAGTTAGTTCTAAGTAAAGTTTGTTTACTTACGGAGTTAAATTTAGATATCATATTACTTCATTCATGCTATTAAAAAAGACTATTTATTAAATTCCTTTGAAATGTAAAATATCAAATTTATAAATTTATGTTTTAAATATTTTAGATAGTAATAAGTAATAAATTTTTTTATCTTTCATATAGTTAAATAAGAAAAGAATCAATCTCAGTAAATATAATATATTTTGTTGATAAATTGATTTATTTTTAATTAAAGTAATGAGACATAAGTTAAATTAAAAAATTATTAAGTTTTATTAGATTTATAAACATCAAAATATTTGATAATAAAAATTGAAATTTGGCTTTCATTCAAACTTCTTAAAGTAATAAAAAATGCAGTAAGTATGAAGAAAAAGAAACCAGCAAACAAGTCACAAGAAGACTAGCAAATTAAGAAAAAATAATTGCTAGATTGTTAAACATGAAATATAATATTAATTAGATAACATTAACTATCCCACATGCATGTGGTCCTTCATAACTTTCAAATTTCAACTATCACTATTATTATTTTGGATTATTATATCACCATATTGCATATTTTCATTTTATTTTCTCGCAACATGCATGTGTGAGTCCCATGTGTTTCTATCTCATTTTTAACCTTTAAAAAAAGTTGTAACAGAATCTGGAGTTTGGAATCTTTTATAGGAGTTTGAGACTAAACAGATGGGATAAGAAGAATCGAAAGAGAATGGAAACTGGCAAATAATATAAAATAATATCTATTTATGTATAGTATTGTAAATAAATCAAAATGTTCATGAGTTATTTGAGTCTTGATTGAATTTTAAAGTATTCAACCTTTGATTAGCTAGTGAGCAAATTTGTTAGTTTATATTAGTATGAAATATAAAATTATTAATTTTATAAATTAAAATTTTCATGTTTTAAGAGTAACACATATGTTAAATCTTTGTAAATTGTAATTATAAGAAAAAAATCAAATGTGAATATGTATATAATATTAGTTTTGGAATAAATAAATTTATGTATACAATAAAATCTAAAGCATAATATAAATATATAAAGTTCGTTTGGATTTACTAAGACTAGATTAAGTTTGTGAATTTCAAAGTATTTAATAAAGAAATTTTAAGTTTGACTCGATAATAAATGAGTCAAATTTAAGTAAAATAATTTAATTAAACACTTATTTATAAAAACAAAGTTTGTTATAAATGTGATATAAAAGATATTAGTTAAAAAAGTATCTGTTTCAATAAATTATATATAATAAAAACTATAATATATTTTAAATATAGGTGAATTTTACTACGGGCAGTGGCGGATCCAGAAAATTTTCCCGAGGGGGGCTAGAATTTTTTTTTTCGCCTTCACCTTAACTTCAATCATTTTATATCATTTTTTTCTTTATTTTCATCCATTTTTTCTTCTATACGAGGGGGGCTATACCATAAAAAATCGGATCATGACACTACAAAAACGAAAAAAAATTCGGGCTAGGGGGCCCAAGCCCCTACATAGATCCGCCACTGACTACGGGGTCTATTCTGTAGATGCATATATATTTATTTATTATTGCAATTGCATCTCAAAAACATTGAAATTCAAAATATGTATAGAAACAGCATGCAGTATTATATTTATATGATTGAAATAATTAATACTCCACCCTTTGCCATCAACAAACAAAATTTTCATTGCACTTTTATTGGAAAATGGTAACAGGTTTCACTTGAAGTCGACAACGTTGAGATATGTGCAATGGCCTATTAATGGTCTAAAACAACACATTGACTAATTATATATGATTGGTTTTTTTATTAAAGTTTTTTAGATATAAGATATTCATATAAAAATGTATTAGAGGAAATCGATATAAATAATTGTGATCTGTGCTCACATAAATTCCATTGTAAATAAACAAATTCGTATAAGTTTTTCACATCAATTTCTTAGATTGTGAAATTCTCATTTTCTAAGTTTTAACTGGTTTATTATTATTTTTACTTTCAAGATTATTGAAAGGTATGTTTATAATTTAAATACTCTTAAAACTAATACCAAATATAAGAACTGAATGGTATGATTGGGACATCTAAAATCATAACTTGGATTATATAATTGAGACAGATGGAGTATTTAAATTTAAATTATTATACCTTTCTTAATAGAATTTGTAATAAATTAAGGGATGTTGATGGTGTAAGTTTGGAAGTGAGAGAGTGGGGGCATTGGCAGGCTTTGGCGTCACGCTGGCAAAATCTGGTGAAAATATATGTATCATCCCCGGGAACGCATCATGGCGTGCTGGAATTCCCACTTTTTCTTCTCTTTAAATTGGTGCTTTTTATTAGACTTTAATACAAAAACCCATGCATTCAAAAAACACAGCTTCGTGAAGCCCCAGAAGTTTGTATCCAATGATGGTGAACGACTGATATGGGCTCATTATTATCAAACGTCTCTTGCTTTCTGCTTTTGCAGGCAACCTTCCTTTTGTAGTGAAATTGGATCACAACGGTGGCGAACCAAGAGTTTGATGATAACTGGTGTTCAACCATGAGAAATAAAAACTAGTTCCACACTGTCAACTACTCTGTGTGTTGTGGTGTAATTGAATCGAGTTGAGATGAGCAGTGTTGTGCTCAAATTTAATTTGTTTAGTATAGCGTTGAACTTCGAGTTTTTTTATCGAATAATTTGAAGTTCACGAACTTTATCGAGACTTAATCGAGTTTAAACGAACTTTTTAAATTTAATATATATTTAAAATATTCATTATTATTTTAAATGACTTAGTTATTTATCCAAAATTAATATCATACCACTGCTCAATTTTAATTTTTTCTCATTACTAGAAAGATTTATCATTCTTTTTGCTCTTAAATCATGAAAACATTACTTTTATAAAAGTAATTAATTATTTTATAAATTTTACTAATTTTAGCTAACGAGCTTGTTCATGAACCCACGAGTCGAATACTATTATGTTCAAGTTTGGTTCGTTTAATAAACTTGCTTTACTAAAACAAACTCGAACAAGCTTTTATAGAGTCGAGATTCGAATAGCTCACTAACAATTTGATTCATTTACAACCTTATTAAGATATAATTGTGAAAGCAAATTATTTATTTCAGAAACATCATGATATCTAAGTTTAAAATGTATGTATAACTGTCAAAAAGAAAATAGTCCCACATTGATTATAAATTGAATATAGAGAAATTAAATCGAATATAAATAGAGAAAAGTTTTATATTGGCCATTGTTGGGAAATTTGGCTAAGTTTCCCTTCCCCAGTAGCTACTTGTTTAGATTCTAGTTTGGTGTTTTGGTGGATCAAATCCTAAGTCCAACC
>JAPKLW010000290.1:108019-233364 GCA_026898455.1 Plectranthus barbatus | reverse complement strand
CCCAGTCAGCTGTGTAACCAGCAGAGTGCAAGAAACGAACTTACGTAATTTCCGCTGCCAAAGTATACCCTGATATCCGGGACCAACAGCCATGAATTGAAATTTGAATAGAGAAATGGAATCAACTATCGATAAAAGGTAAATATTGAAATAATAATTTGTGTAATTGTCTGTCTTATAAACACTGAAGAATTAAGTTAATAGGCTCTAATCAAATATCCCTATTAAGAGAATTTTTGATCGATCATGGAGTCGGCGTGAGGAAGAAATATCAAATTAGAATATAGTGTTACGTATGATACATGTGAATAGTCTTAATCATTCAATAATATTTTTACTTAAATTTCTTAAAATCGAAGTTTGCAATTACTTTGAAAGGGTGAGTCTAATAAAATACATATGAAACAAAGGAATTTGTGTGATTATCTGATGGTTAATTGGTGATTTCTATATCTAACCCTAACTACAATTATGCCTACACATTATTTCTAAACTATTCAAAATGAATCCAATGCTATATTAACATAAAGTTCCAACAAGACAAAATGAATGTTCAAATCAATTTAGCATCTGAAAGTGAAAGATGAAAAAGAATAGTCCGATGAAAAACAGGACATATTTTAGATTTACAAATTTCTGAATGCATTGCTGAAGTTTTTATTGGATGATAGATTTGATTAGTCTTAGAATAATTTAAAGATATTGAACTCTCTCCACATTCAATTTTAGATATATGAGAAAATTTCTATTATTGCTTTAAATAAAATTGAGTTAAATTTAATCAATGCTTTCGCGCGCATTGTATTTTATTTATTATATCCCCAAAAAGAAAAGAAAAAAGTACAGGTTTATGCTTAAAAAAATTCAATGAATATAGTAATTTCTTTTTGTGAGAAAATAAATACTTTTAAGATTGAATGACTTTGATTCTTTGATGGCTTTAAGGATAAAGTATTTCATGATAATTAAAATTCACTTTTGCTAAATAAAATAATGGTCATGCAATCTTGAAAACAAAAGAAAAAGCAATAGCTTTATCAATGAAATTAAAGATATACGTAACCATATCGATTATATCTGTTTACCAACTATTAGAGAGCAATTGTTAAAATACTTTATTTATGATCGATTTGTTATAAATTTAAGTACATGAAGAGACATTCTTTTCATATTGAAATTATGTATCCCAATTCTTTTTTAAAAAAATGTATATCAAGTCACATCAAAATTGTTTAATCTAGACATTCTAACCGTATCTATAATGAGTGAGAGATTTCTAGTCCAACATTTCTTAGCCTCAATTTTATATTTTAAACTCAATTACAAAAAGAAATGGAAATCATATTAGAACATACTTCAATAATATAGGTTGTATGGAGTAAAAATTCCTCCCCTCTTACTAAGAAGGCAAGAGTTCGAATTTTCTCAGGATATTGAGTGTGTGAATTTATATTAATGTATTATTATTGGTCACAGTTTTTATCAGAGTATCCTTAAATTCCAAAGTGGAAAATAATAATTTGATTCGGTATACTTGCACTTATCTAAGTTGATGGTGATGTGTCAGCTTAGTTTGTCAAATATTTAGTTCTAGTGTTTATATGTGAAGTATACTTTGTGTCAGTGTTCAGTATATACTACAACACTTGAGTGTTGAGTTTAAAAGGAAAGTAAGCTGACAACAAATATGGAAGCAGTAAAGGATAAAATGATTTATAGTGGTTCGGACACTCAAGATCCTACGTCCACTCTTCAAACACAAGTGTGGAAATCTACTAAGTGATGGATTTTACAAGGTGCTCCAACGATCTATCGCTTGCTGAAAAATGCCTCGTCCTACTGTCCACAAGCTCACTCGCCTGTTCCTTTTGCTTATACTTCACTTCGCAGCTCCTTGGAGTGTGGGTACACCACTCAGCCTCCTCGTTGCTGGAATGGAGTGTTTATAGTTTCCCCAAAACTATCTGTTAGCGTAAAAAAATGCCCGTGAGAGTCAGAGTATAAGACGTAACTCAAGAACAAATATTCTGAGTGTCGTGTTCACTAAAGTAATACACGGAAAGCTTAAAAGCCTCGAACTATGAGTAAGCTTGATTTGCGATTGGTGTTGGTTTGTTTTAGCTTATTTTGTGACAGTTTGGTTTCGGTTTCGGTGACCTTCTTCTATTGAAGATCCTCCGGTATTTATAGCCGTGATGTTGAAGGTTTGAAATAAATGTCCATTTGTTAGGAATATTGTTAGATATTATAAAACCCCCCTCGGATTGTAATTGATTCATAATCATAGTTTGATATATTTTGGTACATCAAAGCTCTAGCAACTCAGTATCGAGTCAATTGTAAAAGTCCTGTATAAAAATTCATACTCGAGTTGTAATAGAATTAGAAAGAAAAAGAATCAAGGATGCTGAAGGAGTCAGCAGACTTGACAAATTGCTGAAGATTGCGAAAAGAAGATAGGGCCAGCAAAGCGGAGGAACATTACAAGATTGCTGAAGGAGTAATTCCAGCATAATCCAAAAGATCATAGCTCAAACTGCTGAAATATCCGACGCACACCAGCGGCCAGCAAACGACAATCAGCAATCAAGAAAAGATACAAAGTCGTGAATCAGACGGATCACAAATCACAAGGAAACCTGACAAATCAGAGGATGGTACAATCATCATACACAAAGGAGGGTTCAGACCTACAAAGGATCCGTTCTGACAAAGACGGCTACAGATAGATGGTACGCCAATCAGAGATGAGGAGACTTGAAGAGTCTCTGTCCACTGTAGAAAAAGGAAGAACACAGATAGGCGAGCATTGCCTTTGAGTCTAACAGATAAGATTCAAACCACCGTTTGAGTCTTCACCTATAAATAGGTGTCATCCTTATTTGATTCAAAGGTTCGCAAAGTTCTACACTCAGAGATAACAAAAAGAGATCAAATACACTCTCTACATTATGCGAACACATCCGAGCTAAGTTCTTAACTGAAGCTTTTCATAAGCTTTCATCATAAAGCTCAAGACCTGCGAAGTTAAGCTTCCAAGGTTATTTTGGGATTCTTTCTACTCTGAAAAGAATCTAGCAGTCACGATTGTCGTGCAAACGTGATTCTTACGGGCAACACCAACACAAGGATAGGTTTTGGGAAGAACTATAAAACTCCCAACAGTCGATGTCCAAGGAGAAGGGAGGTTTGTCCTCACTCTACGAAGCGACACCGGTTGAAGATTGGAGATCGAGGTGCTTGAAGGTGCACGCTGACTAGAAGGAGGAGCTTCTCAACGTTAGAGATTAGGCCTGACCTTGTACTCATTCTTCTAGTGAATTTTCAGTCAGAGGGCTGAAGAGTGGACATAGAATAGTTGTTCGAACCACTATAAAATCCTTGTGTCCTTACTGCTTTATTTCGTTACATTCCACGCATACATATTTGAAACTCAACACATCAAGTATTGTAGTATAAACTGCAATTTAAATTAACGAATATTTGAGCTAAAATACATTTGATAAACACTTGCTAAGTCGAGACGTTGGCAAGTTACGTGCAAGATTAATTTAATACTTCCGCTAGCTGCATACAAAACACTCTGATCGGGGACCATCAAGTGGTATCAGAGCGGTCGGTCTTTACAGACTAGCTGCTTCTGAGTTGCTTAGGACCAGATCCAAAATTTCCTTGCATATCTGTGTTTCTGTGTTTAGCTCAGGATTGAAGCAATGGCGCACAACGCGAAGATTGCAAAGTTCTCTCCTGAATCCTACTCTTCCTGAAAAAAGAGGTTGTTGATCACTCTGATGAACGTGCATCCTGAGATGAGACAAGTGATCGAGAAAGGACATATTAAAATCTAAAAGGTAAAGACAAGGGTCGGAGAAGACGTAGCTGAACCAGACGAAATGGTAGACAAAGCATTTGAAGAATGGACTTAAGAAGAACAAGTGCGTGATCAACTAAATTACGTAGCCATGGATTTAATATTAGGTGCATTATCACCTACATTAATGGTGGAAACATTGGAGTACGAAAATGCCAAAGAGATGTGGGATTATCTTGGTACTCTAAGTAAAGAAACAGATCAGATGAAAAGAAACAAGCTACAACAATGGGTAGACAGGTATGAATCTTTTCGATTGATTCTAGGTGAAACCATTAAGGACATGGAGGACAGATTCAACAACATTGTAGCTGAGTTAATGAAATTGGGAAGAACGTACGAGCTCCCTGACATAAATTCAAAGATTCTCTCAAGACTACCAAAGGAGGATTGGTTTGTCAAAGTACCAATCTAAATGAGAAAGATCTATCAGCAATAAGCACCAAATAATTTTTTGCTCAACTGAAGGCCCATGAATGAGATATCACATAGATCAACAAACACGAAGCTGTTCGTACTGGAGTAATCACTGAGGAACCAGTCGAGGATGCTCCATTCTTCGTGAAGAAAGACGGACAGAAGTGGAAAACAAAGAAGCCATTCCACTCAGATCGACTAGCTCAGTCCAGTTCAACAAAGGAGATTCCTTCCACCAGCGAATCCATATTCAAAGAATCAGAATGCTCAGTCAGCGAACTGGAAGAACAAATGAAAAGGTTGCAGAAGCTGCTGCTGAAAGCCAAAGGGAAGAAGGAGGATTTGAGCAAAGTCAACCAGCAGACAACAAAAATGTCAAGAAAGCGCTAAGAACATGCTACGAATGTAATTCCCCAGATCATCTGAAGTTTGAATGTCCACGAGTAGATCCATAAGAAAGGGAAAGACTGAGAAAGCTGTTCGAAAGGCGAGCATCAAAAGTTGTCACTAAAGCATTATTGACAAGGACGGAAATACCAGACATCCCAGATTATGACGATGAAAATTACTCATCAGAAGATGAAGAGGATGTTCTCATGGTGTTCATGGCAGATATCAATGAAGAGCAGACAGAAGAATCAGCTCTAGCTGCCGAAGGAAACCAGGTAACATACTCTACTATGTCCATTACTTCTACTTCTGATAACATGCATGATACTGCTGATTCATATTACTCAGAATCAGATGAGATAACTGTAGAATATTTGCTAAAAGAGTTTTCAAAAGTTCATGCATTAAAAGATATTTTGGTAGAAGAAAATTCCTCTATGAAATCTCAGCTTTCTATTTTGACCAATGAGATTGAGAAATCTAGGTCAGTAGACGAGGAACTTTCAAAATTGAAAACAAAATTCTTCTCTTTGAATGAGAAATTTAGCTTTTTAAAACTGGAGAATGGGGTTTTGAAAAGCAATAACTCTGTGCAAAATGTGTGTCAATGTAAATTTTCAAAAAGCACGAGAGATTTGAATGGCATTCTAAGTGTCCAAAGAAGTTTGAAGAACTTCGCTGGAATAGATTTTGATAGAGAAACATCTTGCGATGCTGAATCAAGTAAGACAAAGAAAATTGTTTTTGCCCCAGCAACCGGGAAGATTCAGCAAACTGCTAGAAAAGACAATAGGGAAATCTCTAAGTCAACTATTCAGCAGAAATGCTGGCAGACTAACATCCCTCAGCTGACTGCTCAGCAAAAACATAATTACAAGTCTACTGATAAAAGACCAGCAAAGTCTGAGTATGTAATCCAGCGGACTGTTCCATTTGCTAGGAAGGTTCTTACAAATTCTAGCAATGCTAAGCAATCTGCTGAGATTGTAAGGAAGCCAACATACACCCTAAGTAGAAGGAACATCTACTTGAGGCCAGAGTCTAAAAAAATCATTTTCAAAAGACAGTGATGGCTCGACACACCACTACACATTCCTATGCAGATCTCAGTTATTATGCCAATAGGAACGGAAGGGTAGTGAAACGTGATGACAAGCGAAATGTCAAAATCACGAAAGTCTGGATTCCCAAAGGATTAATCCAGAGAACTAATCCTGCAGGACCCGTAAGTGATCGGGTACCGAAAATATAACTTCTTTGTTTTGCAGGAACAGGGTCCAGGAAGAAGAACTTCAAGAAAACTCAAAGAATGGATCCTAGATAGTGGATGCTCAGGTTACACGACAGGAGATGAAGAGATCTTCACAGAGCTTCACAAGTTCAGAGGAGCTTCAGTCTCATTTGGTGACAACTCCAAGGCTAGAGTAATCGGAAGAGGGTGCATCGAGCAGAATGGAATGCGAATAATAAATGTTTCCCTCGTCGATAGCCTCAAGAACAATCTACTGAGCATCAGCCAGCTAAGTGAAAATGGATATGTTGTTTCTTTCTTTGACACAGATTGTGAAGTTGCTGATAGGACCATCGGTAAAGTAAAGCTTGGAGGAGTCAGGAAAGAAGGACTCTACATTGCTGATTCGGAAAGTGGTCAACAAGCATCATGCTGTATAGCATTCAACAAGGAAGAGACAAACTGGCTATGGCACAAAAGGCTAACGCATCTAAACTTTAAGACCATCAATTATATTGCCAAGAATAACATTGTTGTAGGTCTACCACAAGAAACCTTCAAGAAGGAAGGAATATGCAGAGGCTGTCAAGAAGGAAAACAAGTCAAAGTGTCCTTCAAATCCAATCCGGAAAAGGCCACCTCAAACATAATCCTTGAGCTGCTGCACATGGATTTATTCGGCCCCATAAATCCACCCACTGTAGGTAACAAACAATATACTTTGGTTCTTATTGATGATTATTCCAAGTACACATGGGTGAGGTTACTCAAAAGCAAGGACGAGGTGAAGATTATCCTTCCGGAGCTAATACTCAGAGTTCAAAATGACAAAGAGCTCACGGTGAAAAGGATAAGATCCGACAATGGTACAGAATTCTGTAACGGAGCATTGATGGACTTCTGCGTGCGATGCTGGGATATGACATGAAAGGTCCATTGCAAGAACACCTCAACAGAACAACTTGGCAGAAAGAAGAAATATGACTCTCAAAGAAGCTGTACGAACAATGCTAGCAGATACATATCTGAGTCAAAGGTATTGGGGAGAAGCTGCTATGAATGCTTGCTACACGCAGAATAGAAGCGGAATAAATCTTCATTTCAACAAGACTCCATACAAAATATATCATGGTCATTAGTCTTCCTTAGCTCATCTTCGTGTTTTTGGTTCACCATGTAATATCCATAACAATGGGAAGTCGAAGTTAAGTACTTTTTCTCCCAAAGCCGACGAAGGTGTGTTCCTAGGATACGGACATCCATCTCACAAAGTATATAGAGTACTTAACAAGACAACCAAACTTGTGGAAATAACATGCAATGTTATTTTTGATGAAGCTACTCTAGTGCGCTGGACCATGAGAAGTCAAAGAGATGAGACTCATGAAACCAATGATGTCAATGGACTTTCGGGCTCGAATACTTTTGAAGCTGAACCGACCAATCCAACTAGGTTAATGAGTGGATCATCATCTCTACTGGAGACCTTGACTGATCAACCGACAATCAAGAGGGCTGGTGATGCAACTGGTAATGCTGAGGCCATCATAAATTCTCTCAAAGAGCTTACATGTCAAAAGGGAACTGAAGGAGATGAAACCATCAAGAAAAATGAGTATACAACTAAAGGTTCCCAGAATGGCGAGAGAATTACTGAAGACAACTCTCCTGAAGACAACCAGGAACAGACTGCTGAAGACAGAAGTACTACACTAGTAAACCAGAATCCAGTAGAAGATATGCTAGAAGTTAGTCAATCAGCAAAAGTCACTTCAACAAGTGTAGCAGACAACTTGGAAAATCTACAGCTTGTTCATGTACCAGTCTCAAAAGAACTCATCGGACGAACCAGCAGTCAAGACATTCCAGTAGAAGAGCTACAAAGACCAAAATGGTTGCTTAGAGATCATCCTACTGAAGCAATTCTAGGAGATATTGCAGATCCAATCCGAACCAGGCACAGTGCTACGCTAGCCAGCTTCATATCACAAAAAGAGCCTACCAAAGTAGCAGACGCACTCAAATCAGCTGACTGGATTAACGCAATGCAAAAAGAACTGTCAGAGTTCACAAGGAATCACGTATGGGATCTCGTCGATCGGCTGACACATCGGTCAGTAATAGGAACCAAATGGGTGTTCAAGAATAAGCGAGATGAAAATGGACTCATCGTTCGCAACAAAGCCAGACTAGTTTCTAAAGGATACGCGCAGTGTGAAGGAATAGACTTCGATGAAACTTTTGCTCTTGTAGCTCGACTGGAAGCAATCAGGTTATTCCTAGCATATGCTGCCCATCATGGTTTTATTATCTTTCAAATGGACTTCAAGAGCACATTCCTGAATGGTGAATTAAAGGAGGAAGTCTACGTGGAGCATCCTCCAAGATTTGAGCGCAGAAACAAAGTGTACAGACTACGGAAAGCGCTCTACGGTCTGAAGCAAGCCCCAAGAGCTTGGTATGAGACGCTATCATAGTTCTGCTGAAAAATGGATTCAGGAAAGGGAAGATTGATAGGACACTATGCTTGATCAAAGATGCTGAAGACATTTTGCTAGTTCAAATTTTTGAGGATGACATCATATTTGGATCAAGAAATCTAAATCTCTGTGAGAAGTTTGCTCGACTTATGCAGACTAACTTTCAGATGAGTATGATGAGAAAGATGTCATATTTTCTAGGTCTGCAAGTTTAGCAATCTAGTAATGGGATATTCATTCATCAGATGAAGTATACCAAGGATCTAATCAACAAATTCTGTCCAGAGAAGACGAAGACACTGCCTGTCAAATTTCAATGGATGAAGAAGGCGAATCCATAGACCCCACAACATATAGAGGAATAATTGGCTCTCTGCTATACTTGACAGCCAGCAGACCGAACATTTTGTATGCTGTAGGCGTATGTGCTAGTATCAAGCAAATCCTAAGAAATCGCACATGGAATACGCACGAAGAATTTTCAGATATCTAAAAGGAACAGAAACGTTAGGAATTTGGTATCCCAGAGTAGAAGATCTCACACTCGTAGGATATTTAAATTCATATTTCATAAGCTGCTGAATTGATCGAAAGAGCATGAGTGGAACATGCCAATTCCTTGGTCACAAGCTGATAAGCTGGTTCAGTAAGACACAACATTTTGTAGCAACATCCACAATAGAAGCAGAATATGTGGCTGTTGCCAGTTGCTGTACACAAGTGCTATGGATTAAGCAACAACTTCAGGACTATGAAGTCAACACAGATTGTGTTCCTATATATTGTGATAACAATAGTGCGATGTGCATCACGAAGAATCCAGTACATAATTCCAGGACATAGCACATTGATATCCGACATCACTTCATTCGAGATCATGTTGAGAAAAATGATGTGTCCGTGGATTATATCAGAACAGAGGATCAGCTAGCAGGCATATTCACCAAACCTCTAGCAGAGAATAGATTTAAGGAGCTTTGTCTCAATCTTGGTTTATTGGAAATAGATGAGGTTATGGAAGAATGAGTCCCAGCTCTCATTTTGTTATTGGATTTCTCAAGTTTTGGGAAATTCTATAATTGATTGGATTTCATGAAGATTATGCGGAATAAGAGTATGTCCCAGCTTACGCTCTTCAGAAGGAAAATATTGAAGTATAGATAGATTGCTGAATCCCAGCTCTCAGCAATCCAGAAGATTAAATATTGAAGCATATTGATTGCAGCAGAATAAGTCAGGAGATTGCTGAGTCCCAGCTCTCAGCAGAAGAAAAGAAACTGATGAATCAATATATGATGAATCAATTTTGGGAAATTGATCAGATAAGGGAATAAATATCAGTATACTCAACCGACGTATCAAATGGAATCATCATCAATGACGAAGCGACGATACATATTCGCTATCATTACCGAAGATCTCATTCAAGGCTCGAGAAGATTCAGTTATGAAAATAGTCTCCACGTGGAAAGTCATTGCGAAACCGTCGGTTCCCTGGGCAGACAAAGTGATTAGGAGAACAAGTCTCTAGGAAGGGTTACATCTATTTAAGGAGAGGTTATCTTCCTTAGGAAAACCATATTCCAAAACCTCGAAACCCTAGATCTAACACCAGCCTTCCACTCCTATTTTTTCTAAACCCTACTCGAAGAAATTAGAAATTTCGTCCTTTACCATCTCACAAAAATACTTTCAAAATGGGTTCAAGCAACATGACTTGGAAGTCTCCAAATTGAGAGGATGAGTCGTAATCTTCACAGAGATAACATGTAAGAAGATTCTCTCAATTCTTGGTTCACCATGGACGATGAACTTTCTCATATAAGAACCGAACGGAGATAGGCGGTCCATTCTGTCAGGCCACGACAATTTTCTCGCTGGAGAGATATAAACTTGTCAGGTGGGTCTGAAGATGGACATTCTTTAGTCACAAGATTTGAGAATACCTTTGAGTACGGATTCTCAAATAACGAATTCCTAATCTCTTCTTTCGTGTTCTAACGTTGGAAAATGGAGACGAAGAAGAAAAATGAAGAATATGTCTGTGGATGGAGTTGATGCTACTTGAATGCATCTGCTTGGCATCTAGGACAACAAAGTATGTTGGTATCATAGATGGTATCCATCCTACTCATAGGAAACATCTGTGAAGTGCCAGGTGGTGATAAGAGAAATGGACAGGAGCAAGAATCTGAGCAGATGGAGAGATCTGCTAGATTTGGATTTTCTTCCTTGTGCTGTCCATCGGAGAATAAGAAGGCTGAAAGCCACAGAGATGTCAAGGAGGGAGTGCAAGTTCAAGAGGGCAGAGGATGAACTTGACGTTGGATATCTCACAACCTTGAAACAAGACATTGCTATGTAAGTGGGGTGACTTGCAGCAATGATCTCGGGGAAAAGACCAAGAAGGAGCAGATCTAGCAAATGCGTTATTTGGAGCAGTCTGAAGACAAATTGATCATTGTAAACTTGTAGTATTATACTTTGCGAAGTGCAACTCTTGTAAATCAATGATATAAATAAAATGCTCTATTTGATTACAATACTCTGTTGTCTCAAACAATATAGTCGCCTAAGTCAAAATGCTAGATTAATACACTCCTTGTGTACTTAGAATCCTATAGAAAATCAGATGATTTTCCATGAAAAGATTGAAAAGTTTAAAGGAAAATCAAATGATAGGAATTTTGTAAAGGTCTCCCCAACCCCGTCGGAAGCAGAGTGTTTGAAAGCTAAAATGGAGAATTAATTCAAGCAAATTATTCTCTGCTGACTGCTGAGTCCAAGCTCTCAGCAGATTCCCGACAACTATTGAGTCTGAGCTCTCAATAAAAAGACTCTTGAACTTAAAGGATTCATTGAATCTAAAGAGTCTATAAGAACTTTTGAATACAAGCTTTCAGCAGATATCCACTGAATGCTGAGTCCAAGCTCTCAGCAAATTGATGAAGATTGCTATTAGGCTATTGCAAACACAAAACTGGAAAAAGTTTGCTGAGTCCAAGCTCTCTGTATAGAGACTCCTTGTTCCTAAAGATAAAAAATATTAAAAGAGTCTGTACAACTATTGAGTCCAAGCTCTCGGTAGAACCCCGAAGAATGCTGAGCACAAGCTCTCAGCATACATGTGTAGACTGCTAAGGATAGACCTTGAGTAACTGCTGAGTCCAAGCTCTCAGTAGACTATAAGCATCTACTGAATGTAGGACTTTTAAAATGAATGCTGAGTCCAAGCTCTCAGCAAACAAGGTCCAAGGAATGTGCAGATCACAATAGAATCAAGGAGTGCTGAGTCCAAGCTCTCAGCAAACTATGTGATCTACTACATCCTATACAAAGGGGTATTTCAGATAATCGATTGCTGAGTCAAAGCTCTCAGCATAGGCCTTTTACCTTGCTCAATATACTAACTTCAGCAAATGCACATTTGCATATTGACCAGCAAACAAGGAGGAGATAATCATTTCAAATATCTCGAAAGACAGGATTATCTTTTGACGGCAAAGCTACAGAGTCCACATTAATTGAAGAGGACACTCTAGCTCAGGGCGGCGATGAATACTAAGGAGACACGTTAGCCACACACAAGTTTCCAATGAAGTGCGACATAAGGAGAACCATCACCAACTCCCCAACCATCGATTCATCCATATTAGAAGGAGAGATCCAACCGCTCACAGTAAAGCCGGTTACTTAGGATCATATATAGGAAGTTTGGTTTGGGAATTTTTAAAACCCTAACACTTCCATATCTTCTGATTTTGAAATTTCTTCTGCGTTACACTTTTTAAGCTTTTCAGAAGAAGCATCTATGGCAGAATCTTCCAACCGCACCAGTTCCCTACAGAGTCATCCGGACAGCCCAACATGCCTGAAGAGCCTGAACAATTCCAACCGACGTTCATAGGTATCTACAAGACGGAGGATATTGATGAGTCAATTTCTTATTATCCTCTAGTTGCCATAAGTCTGATGGATTTATATACTGAAAGCATTATGATTAGTATATTATGTACAAGGTCGATTGGTTAATATACTGGGAATCATAAATGTTGTATGTTCATCTCCTGTCTGAATTAACAAACATGGGTCGCAAATGCAATTATCCTATTATCTCATCGATAGGGAGATCATACGGTGTGTAGTAGATCAGGGAACATTGTATGGATCGTTTGACCTAGCGAGATTTAAATGGTTATCACAGGTGAGACAGTTCCAGGATAAACTGTCGGTGTAGGCTGCAGCATACGCAGTAATAAGCATCTTATCTTGGATGGCTTGGTATGCTGGTGTGGGGCACACATTGATAAGGACCTAAGTTGAGATCGATTCTTTTATCTGACATTAAAAGAATCTAGATCTCTATGGCTTGATGAGATCCTAAGCCTAAATGAAGGTACATAAGTATATGCAGATTGTGTGTTACTTTGAGTTGCAGTGAAAGGCTCTGGTTAAGCCTGTATATCTGTATCTTGGGTAATAACAGTTTGTGTATGACTGTATGGTACTGGAACTAGGTAACCACATCAAGTATAGGATGGTGACATTCCCTGAGCAGCTCAAAAGGTTCGTTATGCTAAAGTCCTGCAGGCTGATTAAGTTCAAGCATAAGTGAAAAGGTTTGAGTGGATTGACTCAGGAATATAAGATGTTAATTAATTAAATAGCTTGTCAGAGCTTAAATTAATTAACGAATGTCTGTAACCTTAAATGTAGGGATATACCGAGCCCATGCAACCCGTACCTCAAAACGGGGTAGCAAATAGGTAGGACAGTATTGATTCTCTGGTGGAATGAATCAATATTAATTAATTAATTATATTCTGGGTTGAATATGTGAATTAATTAATTGATAGGCCTTATTTGCTATTTGCATTCTAGTCCCTGGTCTGGCCCATGAAACTCAGGCCCAATAGAAGTCCAGTATTTTCCTATAAATAAGCCTCAGGTACTCAGATCTCAACACACCACAAGATCATAAGTTGCACACAGCAAACCAGAATTTGGGAGCTGTGGTGATCGACTAGATCTGAGAAACGATGAGGAAATTCTACTTCTCAACCGGGCAAGGAAACTGAAGGGAATCTTCACCAGATATTCAGATTGAGTTGGGATACAGATCAGAAGATTAGATCAGGAGGATTATCTTCTTGGGTTAATCCGTCCCTTTATAATGATTCGTTTTTCACCCACGAGATAAATCCGTGGTTAGATTTAGATTTTTAAAATGTAATTAGGTTTATTCAATGTAATTTTTATTTTAAAAATTAAATCTGTAAAACAGAGAATGAAGAACACGAAGAACGAAGAACGAAGGGCCGCACGACAGCGCACAACAGCGCTGGCACGGCAGCAGGCCGTGCACAGCGGTCGCGCGCGGCGAGGGCACGGCGGTGCAGCCGCGCGTGCGCGACGGGAAGCAGCCACGCGGCCAACAGCCGGCAGGCGCGGTGCAGTGGCCTCGGGATGACGACGCGGGGAGGCGGTCACCTGGCCAGGACAGCGAGCGACAGCGGGCTGGGCGCGACGGGGCGTACGAAGCACAGCGGAACCCTATAGTTCGCGCACGCGCGCAGCACCCGCGCAGCCCTGCGTGCGTTCGCCAGTGGCAGGCGCGCGCTCTCCGGGCAGTGGCGGTGGGGCAAGGTGGTGCGGCGTGGGCTCAGGAGGCGGAAGGCAGCGACGGCGGTCTGGGGGGCGGCGCGGCCGTAGCCAGCGCAAACCCTAAGGTTTGCAGCTGGGAGCCGGGGCGCGCTTCTTTTTCGCGCCTCGTGCATGTTTCCTACGAGCCTAGGTGAGCTGATGGTGGAGAAGATGGTGCACGGCGGTTCGGGCGATGGTTGGGGCAAGCCGGTGCGGCGGCATGCGAGACGGGCAACTGCCGGAGGAAGCGGAATCGCGGATTGCAACCATGCACGTACGTGCATGGCTGCTACGTGGTGCTGGGAGCCCTCGCGGCGGCAGCGAGTCGCCGGTGGCGGTGGTTTGCCGGTGGTGGTTCGTCGGGCCGAGTTCTCGCGGGCTATTGGGCTTGCAATGTGTGCCTAGGTCTGCGATTTGGTTAACTTGCCCAGTTGTCCAATTTTCTGATAAATCAAATCTTGGAGGCCCAGATTCAGAAAATAAAATCAGATCACAGTCCAAGTAGTGGGAGCCCAGTCGAAGATCTGTAAAAGTAATTCCAACGTGTAATAGTTAGAATTATTATTTTTTTATCATGGGGCCACGATGACATTTTTTATTTGTTCTATTATTTGTCTTAGCATGATATATGTGTTTAATTTTAATTGCGCATCATATAAGCATGTTGTAGATAATAGGAGCACGTTTACTGCTTTTATTTACATCTTTAAAGCATGCTATGTGATTTATTTTGTGTAATTAATTATAACTATAAATTCGGGGTTCATGCTATGCATAGAATTTTAGCAGTGTTATAATTATGGCTACATAAAATAATCTGAGCAATTGAACCTTATGAATTTAAAAATTACTAAGCTCATAATTTAGTAAGACCTCCACAAAGCGATCCTTTATTGGAAGTGGGTAATTTATTAGGTAATCGTCTACATGTGTAGCTTACTTAATTTATTATTCATAAGTTCTAATCGATAGGATTTCTTAAAACAAACATTTATTTCATGTGAGAAGTGGGAGTTCATGCGTAAACGTCTACATGTGTAGCTTGTGTATTGAATTTTCATAAGTTCTCTTGGGATTGAATTAAATGAGACAACCTTATTATAGGGATCAAGTGTGTTCTAGTAGATTCTTATATGGGAGGGTTGGCTTTGGTGGTAAGCTAGCTTAGATGTTATCCAGAGTATAACTCATTTGTGATGTCACTGCTCAGTAGGATAATGTGGTCTTAAGTTAGTCTCCAATTATTAATTCCATTTGTCTAAGGAATCCGGGCATGGATTGGAATTAAAGGACTGGAATTGAAAGATGGAATTTGGTTAAGTGTTTTGTTGTAAACGTCCACATGTGTGGCTTGCAATAGTAATACTTAGGCAAATTGTAGGAAACATTAATATTGTTTTATCATAAGGTTTCAATATTTAAAGTTTCAATTGTTTGTGACTATGTTTTAATTTCTGCTTTAATTTATTATTTTCAGACATGTCTATTGTTCACGTTGTCAACCTCTTAATATCAAACCCTTTAATTGGTCCGAATTTTCCTGAATGGAAGTTTTGCTTCATGGAAATACTCCGCACTGCAAAACATGCCCATGTGCTTTACATGGACCCTCTATCTCTGAAGTATTGGAACTGTACTGGCTATGAGCGACAATTCTATGACAGATGGGTAGCTTCTGATGAGTTTGCCCGCAGGCTTATCATGAACAATCTGTCTAGAGAATTGAAGCTCAAGTACAAGAAGTACCGAACTGCTGTTGAGATATGGAGGGACCTTGTGAAAGTATATGGGAAGGTGAGACGAACTGTCAGTTATAATCTTTTGGAGGACTTGGTCTGCAAGAGGATGACTGATGGGATTTCGTTGATTCTGCACTTCGTCAGCATGATGAGAATTATGAGAAAGTACAGAAAGAGAGGTGGATGAATTAGTAAGCGGGCAGAAATAAACATTGTCCTGCACTCTCTATCTGATTCTTATAATGATTTCATCGAGTCCCTCGGTACCAGGCACGAGTTTACTCTTCTCGAGTTACTCTCAGCCCTGATGCGAGAGGATCTGACCTGAGAGCATTAGAACTTGCTCCAACTTTGTCAGCTTTTGACAAGACAGTTGCTGAAGCAAAAGAAATGCTTAAAAGGTTAGATGAAGCTGATCTGGCAGAAGACTTCATCAAACCATGCAAACGCAAGCGAAATGAAGTAGATTGTCTAGTGCCTGGCACGGGTAGACAAGGTACGTCATGTGCATTTATAACGGAAACATGTTTAGCATCGGTTTCTACCCATTCTTGGGTAGTGGATACTGGAGCTACTGATCATGTTTGTTACACTTTGCAGGGGTTCAGGCCGACAAGGCAGCTGAAGCATGACGAGATTACCATCTCAATGGGCAGCGGAGAGCGAGTCTCAGCAGTAGCCATTGGAGATTTTACTTTATGTTTTAAATACAATGTTTGATTTTGAGAGATGTTTTATATGTGCCGATTTTTTGGTGGAACTTAATTTCAGTTTCCAAGTTATTTAGTGATGGATATTCAGTTATTTTTGATAGTGGAGATTCTATCATTGGTAATAACGGTGTTATCTGTCGTGGCAAACTGATTGACTCTCTCTATATCATTGATTGTATGCATAAATCTTCCGTGAATGTTGTAAACTCATCCAATAATAATAATAATCATTTAAAGAGAAAGTTTTCTTCCGATGAGGATCAAACATATCTCTGGAACTTAAGACTAGGTCACATCAATCTAAAGAGGATTAAAAGATTAGCATGCGATGGGCTCTTGGATTATTTTCAAGTGGTAACGCATCAAATCCGTGAATCCTGTATAGAGGGAAAGATGACGGCCAGGCCTTTTAAGGAAAGTCAGTCTCGAGCAGAGGATGTGTTGGATTTGATCCACTCTGACTTATGTGGACCAATGACCAAGCAAGCTCGTGGAGGTTATGAGTACTTCGCCACATTCATTGACGATTACTCAAGATTCGGGTATGTCTATTTGCTTCGCCACAAGTCTGAATGCTTTGAGAAATTCAAAGAGTTTAGAACTGAGGTACAAAAGAAGCTAGGTAAGACTATCAAGACAGTACGATCAGATCGTGGTGGAGAAAACCTCAGTAACGAGTTCTTGCAGTACTTGTCAGACAACGGGATTACATCCCAGTGGACTGCACCGAGAACCCCTCAACAAAATGGTGTAGCGGAAAGAAGAAATATGACTCTCTTAGAAATGGTCAGGTCGATGATGAGTTATGCAAGCTTGCCGATTTTTTTTGGGGATATGCCTTGGAGACAACGACCTATTTGCTTAACCTCGTACCTTCTAAGTCAGTTCCAAAAAATGCCTCTGGAACTCTGGTATGGGTGAAAACCAAGTTTGAACAGAGTGAGGGTTTGGGGTTGTCCAGCATATGAACTGACAAAGGAACCTGATAAGTTAGAAAGTAGGTGTAAGCTAATGCTGTTTGTAGGATATCCCAGGCAAACGAAAGGTGGTTACTTCTATTGTCCTGAGAATCAGAAAGTGGTTGTCAGTACCAACGCAAGATTCTTGGAGGACGAATATGTAAGAAACCACAGATCCAAGAGTGAAATTATCCTCCACGAGTTTGAGTATAAGGAAGCGATTCCATCAGGAAAGCCCAGTGTAGTGGTAAATCCACCTGTAACAGGTGGGGCTTACCAACACTGCCACTAATGCAAGGTTTGGGACCAACGGGTACTATGCCAACTACTGACACGGTTCAGATGCCTCGTCGCAGTGGGAGGGTTGTCCACCAACCCGAGAGGTATATGTTTGTGGGAGAGTCCTCTGACTTGATCCCGGAAAATAGACTGGATGATACCGATCCCTGGACATATGACGAGGCGGTATCTGATAAAGATGCAGACAAATGGCTGATTGCCATGGATTCGGAAATAGAATCCTTTACGACTATGGATGTATACCAGAAAACTGATTTGCCAGATGACTGTCGAGCCATAGGGTGCAAATGGGTATACAAAAGAAAGAAAGGAGAGAATGGTGAAATTACAGCTTTCAAAGCAAGGCTGGTGGCGAAGGGTTGTAGTCAGAAAGAAGGTGTAGACTATGACGAGACCTTCTCACCGGTAGCCATGCTTAAGTCCATTCGTATACTCCTAGCCATAGCAGCACATAAAGACCTAGAGATCTGGCAGATGGATGTCAAAACTGCGTTTTTAAACGGGTACCTGGAAGAAGGTAGGGACATCTATATGCAACAACCAGAAGGTTATGCGCAGAAGGGCGAAGAACATTTGTTCTGGAAGCTAAGGAAGTCGCTGTATGGACTTAAACAAGCTTCACGGTCATGGAATCTGCGTTTTGATGAAGTGATTAAATCCTATGGATTTTCACAATGTTCAAACGAGAGTTGCGTGTACCGTCTATGTGTCAGCGGAAGCGTGGTGTTCCTTGCACTTTATGTAGATGATATTCTCCTATTTGGCGACAATGTGGAAGTATTGTCGGGCATAAATGGGTGGTTATCAGAATAGTTTCATATGAAGGACCTTGGGGAGGCAGGATACATCCTAGGGGTAAAAGTATTGCAAGAGCGCAATAAGAGGATGCTGACCTTGTCTCAAGGATCATATGTGGATACTGTGATTGCCTGTTTCAGCATGAAAACTCCCAAGAAAGGTCTGTTTCCCTTCAGACATGGCATACATCTTTCCAAGGATCAGTGTCCGGTGACACAGAAGGAGAAAGATGAGATGAGAAACGTGCCGTTTGCATCGGCCGTGGGGAGCCTCATGTATGCAATGCTATGTACGAGGCCAGATATCTGCTTTGCTGTAGGCATGGTAGCGAGATACCAGTCTAACCCTGGACAGGCGTATTGGACCGCGGTAAAGCACATACTCAAATACTTGAAAAGGACTAGAGATTATTGTCTCGTCTATCAATGTAAGGAGTTGTGCCCTGTGGGTTTTACTGATTCGGATTTCCAGGCAGACCGAGATGAAAAGAAGTCCACCTCTGGCTATGTGTTTACATTGGGAGGTGGGGCCATATCATGGAGGAGTGCAAAGTAGAAGTGCATTGCTGACTCCACCATGGAAGCAGAATATGCGGCAGCTTCTGATGCTTCGAAAGAAGCAGTATGGTTTCAAAACTTCCTTCTAGAGTTCGACGTGATTCCTAAGCTACCCAACACCATCAAAGTATATTGTGATAATTCGGGAGCTGTGGCTAATTCAAAGGAACCACAAAGTCACAAAGCAACAGACATATTGAAAGGAAGTACCATATTATACGAGAAATCGTAGCAAGTGTGATGTACTAGTAGAGAAGATTGATACAAAAGATAATCTAGTGGATCCATTCACAAAAGCTCTTCCTCAGAAGGTCTACGAGATGAATGTACGTAACCTTGGGCTGAGGGCAAAGCCAGCCACGTAGAACGATTGATGTAATAGCTATATTAGTTTAGACACGTTATACTCTGGAAAGCACCTGTATAATGCTTTGAGTATAAGTGGGAGATTGATGGATTTATATACTGAAAGAATTATGATTGGTATATTATGTACAAGATCGATTGGTTAATATACTGGGAATCATAAATGTTGTATGTTCATCTCCTGTCTGAATTAACAAAAATGTGTCACAAACGTAATTATCCCCTTATCTCGTCGATAGTGAGATCATACGGTGTGTAGTAGATCAAGGAAGATCATATGGATCGTTTGACCTAGCGAGATATAAATTGTTATCACAGCTGAGACAGTTCCAAGATAAACTGTCGGTGTAGGCTGCAGCATACGCAGTAATAAGCAACTTATCTTGGATGGCTTGGTATGCTGGTGTGGGGCACACATTTAAGTCGAGATCAATTCTTTTATCTGACATTAAAAGAATCTAGATCTCTATGGCTTGATGAGATCCTAAGCCTAAATGAAGGGTTGAGTTGCAGTGAAAGGCTCTGGTTGAGCCTGTATATCTGTATCTTGGGTGATAACAGTTTGTGTATGACTGTCTAGTACTGGAACTAGGTAACCACGTATAGGATGGTGACATTCCCTGAGCAGCTCTAAAGGTTCGTTATGCTAAAGTCCTGCAGGCTGATTAAGTTCAAGCATAAGTGAAAAGGTTTGAGTGGATTGACTCAGGAATATAAGATGTTAATTAATTAAATAGCTTGTCAGAGCTTAAATTAATTAATGAATGTCTGTAACCTTAAATGTGGGGATATACCGAGCCCATGCAACCCGTACCTCAAAACGTGGTAGCAAATAGGTAGGACAGTATTGAATCTCTGGTGGAATGAATCAATATTAATTATTTAATTATATACTGGGTTGAATATGAAAATTAATTAATTGATAGGCCTTATTTGCTATTTGCATTCTGGTGCCTGGTCTGGCCCATGAAACTCAGGCCCAATAGAAGTCCAGTATTTTCCTATAAATAGGCCTCAGGTTCTCAGATCACAACACACCACAAGATCATAAGTTGCACACAGCAAACCAGAATTTGGGAGCTGTGGTGATCGACTAGATCTGAGAAACGAGGAGGAAATTCTGCTTCTCAATCGGGCAAGGAATCTGAAGGGTATCTTCACCAGATATTCAGATTGAGTTTGGATACAGATCAGAAGATTAGATCAGGAGGATTATCTTCTTTCTTCTCTCCCCTTCTAGTTATTGAAAATTACATTTTAATTTTCATAGATTTATTTCCTCAATCTGTTAGGAATTAAATCTTTGTGTGTGGGAAAAGATCAAGAGGAATCTCCGCGCACTCGTTCTTCAGGGTTTCACAATCCAGGTATTCCGCATAAACCTCCTCTATGCATAATCAATAGGAGCAAGCTAAGAATATCATAAGCATAGCAATTTATTTTTGATATTCCAATTAACGATCCGGGCGAATGTACTTCGTGATTCAGTTCACGAATCCCTTCAAAGTCATGGTAAGGAGGTCGACAAATCACCAACGAGCAAAGGAGAGCCGCTCAAGTTAAGAAGGACAAGATACTCTACGAGCCGTTATTTATGAAACACTGGTGTGAAATTCTCATAGGTAAACAGGACCGCGAGAACCTGCTGATGTATCAATTTGCGGAACCCAAGAAGTTTCGTCTGCACATAGTTGCAGAGTTCTTTGCTCGCGCAGTAGTTGGTAAAGAGGAAGAGTCCTTCACCACAAGTGTTATGAGTATCAAGATTGTGGTAAGTCCAGATGTTTTGGAGAAGAAGTACGGACTTCGGAACGATGGTGAAGATGTCGCCAACTACAAAATCAATGATGAAGCTGAAATGGAAAGAAGATAGCTACGATGGAAGACATAAACTTTCAAAGATCCATGGTAGATATCAGCACCGCTATGGTCACTGGAATAGCCAATGAAGAGTTTGGCACAGGTTGTTATAAAGATGTTAGTAGGCGAAGTTGGTTCGCTTTCTGAACTAAGTGCTAAGAAGTTTGCTGTTACGATGGCGATTGAGGATCAAATCCGTGGAAATTGGGCGAAATTCATCTAGTCCAAATGGCTAGTGCATGTATACAAGAACAAGAGTGTGAAGAAGGATAAAAAATTCACTCAAGACGTGGGCTTTGGATTGAAGATAAGCCACTTTCTGGAGGGAATCATACCAGAAGGAAGACGCTACCGCGGTGAAGATTTGATCTACTCCGACTACATACCGCCAACCACAAAACAACAACCACCAATGAGTTTCAAAGATCCTTTGATTTTGAAAGGAAAGAGCAATGTCAACCCTGATCATCCATGCTCTGACGAAGAGGATCCCCACTAGGGACATACTGTCATGCCTACTGCAGTTCCGCTTACCGCCGAGGAAGTTGAAGAAGAAAGGCGAAAAGCAGAACAGGATGCCCTATTTACTGAATTTGAAAATTTGATCGACAATCCATCACAGGAAACTGGTCAACCCCCTGAGCCACCCATTGTGAAAAGGAGGCGCTCACAGAGAATCCCTTAGCAAAAGAGGAGGAAGCCAGCAAGTGATGATGAGCAAGCAAAAAAAAAAAAAGGGCAAGCACGACAGATTCCTAGGAACAACCCTCAAAATCACAATACCAGAGGTAGATACTTCTCTACCGATCTCAAATGTCATAAAGGAAACAACGACAAAAACTACTGATATAACTACAAAACGAAGGCTTGAATTTTCTGGTGAGGAGGAATCACGGAAAAAGAGGCGACAACATAAAACGCTTCAGAAGTCACCCGAACAGAGAGAGTATAACAAGTTCAGGTTGTAGATGATTCTTGATGAGAGATATTCTCGCTATGAAGAGGTCATGGCAAGATACATAGAGCGCAATGCCAAGATTCAAGCTAGAGAAGAAACCGATCGTATTACTCGAAGGGTTATTGAGAAGGCACATGTAGAGAAAGGGAAGAGCAAGGTCACGTTTGCTGAGGATGTCGAATCAGCTGTTGATCTTGAGTGAAGACAGATGAAAATAGCAATGAAAGAATCAAGAAGATTACAGGCTCCAGAGTAAGGACAAAGGAGTTTTGACGTGATACCAACTCACCCCGCCACCAATCAAGGGGGAAGCGTATGTGCTGAAGAGATTTCTGATAGAAGGTTGATACAGACTGCTGTGCAAGAAGGAAGCAGTGCTGTTGTTGAAAAGGGAAAATAAACAGAACAATTGGTTGATCAAGAAGAAAGCCAAGTTGTTACAATTATGGCAGAAGCCGATTTGGTACAAGAATCTGACCAAATCCCGATTGCAAATTCAAGAGATAAGGTAGCAGAGAAGGAGAATGCTAACCTTAGGGTAAGCGAAGAGGATAATGGTTCACAGCATCCATAGGTAGCTATAAAAGAAGGCGTTCAACAGCTCATCACAGTAACTGAAGGAGCAGATGCTGAAGCACCAACTGCTGAAGAGACATCAATTCCTAAAGAATCAACTACCTCCGAGGATGATGAAGCCATAGTAAGATTGTGGAATGAGCAATATCTGCGTATCCTGGGGATTGAACCATCTATAGTTCCAGGATGGAATAATGCCGCCGATAATACAAGTGTGCTCGAAAGAACCATTGAGTCCATCTAGCAATGACGCATTCCGATTCCCAGCTCTTCAGAAGTTCAGTTATATCCTTCAGTGATATTCCTAGAACTAATGATGAGGATGATGCAGGAACTGTCATAGATGGAGAATCTGCATTTCGAGAAGAAACTATACGAGTGCCCATGGAAGGCCTACCAGACAGGAACTACAAGGCAAAGAGGATTGCGAAGTGGAGTCCTCCTGTCACGGTGAGAGATAAAGAGAATGATGATCTCATCTCCTAGGCAAAAGATATTTGCACTTTTATAGAAACTCAAGCTGCCGCAGAAGTCGAGAACTCATATCCTGCTGAACTAAAAGGCGAGTCGTCCGATCAAGAATGGTTGAGAACAGAGTTCAAGAGATGGCAATTTTTCGACTATGCAACTCATGAACTGCGTTATGAGGACCGCTCAATTATGATGGCCAGGATGGGTCTCAACTACTGGAGGAGTGAAGAAGAATGGGCAGACGATTGGATGGATCAAACATCCAAACAACATTATACAGAGAAGCAGGTTGCTGCAAGGCTGCAGAAGATCAAGACTCACAGAGTAGTCACTGGGGATCGCTCGTTGCCACCATACGAATATGCTATTGAAGACTCTCCACCATTCGCTCAACAATTTAAATCTTTTGCCACTAGAAGACATATAACTGCGGCTGAGGAGTTGAAGAGGAAATTAGCCGAAGAAGAAGCCGCACGAAAGAGAGAAGAGGATAGGAGGAGAATGTTGGAGTTTAAAGAAAAAGTCCTTACTCAACTTGCAAGCAAATCTTCCAGGATGCAAAGCGTTAGGCTGCCCTCTCCTGTTACTGCTGAAGAAGAAAGAAGGGAGAATGCACCTACTGCAACAACTCATGTTGACCGATCATCCACTTCCTCTCAAGGATTGGTTACCGCCATCTCTATGCCTACTGCCGAGAATCAATTAGTGCTATCGGAGGAACCCCAAATCATGGAAATTAAGCCCTTGAGTTCCAGTACTTATCAGAGGGACCTCCAGTAGTTCATCCATACAATGGTAGGAAGAAGCAACAGAGAACATCTGGTACCAATTGTGCGCACTGAAGTCACAAATCGAATGTCTGAAGCAAAAGATGAAAGGTTAAAAGAGCAAGAAGACATATTTCGTCGCCTTGAGGCTAGAAGACAATAGGAAGAAGAATTAAGGAGACAACGCGAGGAGGAGGAGAGAGAAGAACAGAGAAGAATTGAGGAGAACGAGAGAATCAAAAGACAAGAAAGAGAAGCTATCTTGGACAACTTCAAGAAGATGACGATGGAAGCACTCAAGAATGTGAAGAAGCCCACTGTCGGTTCCTCAAGTGCCAGACATGCTGCTGATTCAGACTCTTCAACAACTAAAAAGTAATATCTCTCTTAGCTCTATGAGTCTCTTGGCTGAAAAACATAAATTTTTTTTGTTTTGATTTGGGTATGTGTTTCATGTACTACTGAGCATAATATTATGAATGGAAAATAACCCAGGTTGATGACAACATCTCATTGTCCAACGTTGATCTAATTCAATTAGCTGAAGTTACACATTCAGTGTAATCAGCAAACTGCGTGGATGTGATGTGTGTGAAATGTTCCTGTGATTGCATGATGAAATTATGTGTGAATGTGCTATGTGTTGATCTGATGAAAGATATTGAAGCCATTTACTAGATGCGAATTGTTGAATAATCGAGCAATACCCTTGATGTTTTATGGGGGAACGTTTAGGAACAATACTAAGTCAACATGAGTTGAGATGCTGAGAATAGACTTGATAGGAAAATCCTTGTAATCTCAGTAATCAGCTTTCCCATGATCAGTTAGAATGAAAGCTTTAGATAGAGGCCTTGATCGCACCAAAAAGAGGGAAATTGTTTGGAATATTGTTAGATATTATAAAACCCCCTCTGATTGTAATTGATTCATAATCATAGTTTGATAAGTTTTTGTGCATCAAAGCTCTAGCAACTCAGTATCGAGTCAATTGTAAAAGTCATGTATAGAAATTCATACTCGAGTTGTAATAGAATTAGGAAGAAAAAGAATGAAGGATGCTGAAGGAGTCAACAGACTTGGCAAATTGATGAATATTGCAAAAAGAAGTAAGGGCCAACAATGCGGAGGAACATTACAAGATTGCTGAAGGAGTAATTCCAGCAGAATCCAAAAGATCCTAGCTCAAATTGCTTAAATATCCGACGTACACCAGCGGCCAACAAACGACAATCAGCAATCAATAAAAGATACAAATTCGAGAATCAGATGGATCACAAATCACAAGGAAACCCTATGAATCAGAGGATGGAACAATCATCATACACAAAGGAGGGCTCAGACCTACAAAGGATCCCTTCTGACAAAGACGGCTATAGATAGATGGTACGCCAATCAGAGACGAGGAGACTTGAAGAGTCTCTGTCCACTGCAAAAAAAGGAAGAACGCAGATAGGCGAGCATTGCCTTTGAGTCTAACGGATAAGATTCAAACAATCGTTTGAATATTCACCTATAAATAGGTGTCATCCTTATTTTATTCAAAGGTTCGCGAAGTTCTACACTCAGAGATAACAAAAAGAGATCAAATACACTCTCTACATTACGCGAACACATCTCAGCTAAGTTCCTACCTGAAGATTTCCATAAGCTTTCATTTATAAAGCTCGAGACCTGCGAAGTTAAGCTTCCAATGTTATTTTTGGATTCTTTCTACTCTAGAAAGATTCTAGCAGTCCTGATTGCTGTGCAAACGTGAATCATACGGGCAACGCCAACACAAGGATAGGTTCCGGGAAGAACTATAAAACTCCCAGCAATCGAAGTCCAAGGAGAAGGGAGGTTTTTCCTCACTCTATGCCTGCTGGATTTGCCTATCACAACTCTTTTTGCCCTCACTCAGGAAAATGGTCTACAGAGCGACACCGGTTGAAGATTGGAGATCGAGGTGCTTGAAGGTGCGCGCTGACCAGACAGAGGAGCTGCTCAACGTTAGAGATTAGGCTTGACCTTGTACTTATTCTTTTAGTGAATTTCCAGTCGGAGGATGGAAGAGTGGACGTAGAACAGTTGTTCGAACCACTATAAAATCCTTGTGTCCTTACTGCTTTATTTCGTTACATTCTACGCATTTATATTTGAAACTCAACACATCTAGTGTTGTAGTGTAAACTGCAATTTAAATTAACGAATATTTAAGCTAAAACACATTTCATAAACACTTGCTTAGTCGAGACCTTAGCAAGTTACGTGCAAGATTAATTTAATACTTTCGCTGCATACAAAACACTCTGATCGGGGACCAACACCATTTTAGAAAAATTGGAAGATGTCCAATCAAATGTCTCTGTTGGCTGCTGCATTTGGCGGGTAGGTGGTGCTTTTTCAAGATGTTCTACACCTTCTTCGCTTTTTCTGACAACGACAGTACCTGTTTACCTTAGTGTCTGAATGACAGTGTTGTCAGCTTAAGGAATCTTGGACTGGCTTTCCTAGGTAACGAAACTTGGAGTTTCTTGCTTGCAGACTTTAAGAAATCTCTAATTCCTATAGTCTGTACTTGTCAGTACATTCCTCAAATGATTCTTCTTGTCTCTTTAAGCTGGGATTGAGACAAGGATATCCATGCTGATGTCGTCATACTTGCAAATCCATGCTGATGATGCCATCCTTCAGTATACGCTTTGTCCCTATACTAGTATGTTTGGTGTATTGGATGAGACCATACTTGTTGGACCCATTCTTGGTGAAATCAAAATATTCAGTCAGACTCATATCCTTCCAGACTCGCAAGTTCTGCTCGAACCTTTGTTTGTTAAGTCTTTTGGGCATTCCAGACTGATTAGCCAGTCTGGTCTTCAGTTTGGTTTCATCGTACAACTCAATATAGATCCTATACAAGACATTACATTTTTCAACTATACTGAAACTATCGAGAGAGGAACTACGATGACTTTAACATACTTTAACCTACCAAAACATAATATCATAAGGAAATTTCTGACAAATTTCCTAAGAATTTTCCTTTTTTTGGTGTGGACATAGCCATCTCTAAACTAAGCTGATGAGGAGCGAAAAAACTTTCAGAGTTTATACAAGTAAAAACCTATTAGTCTATAAACTTAGAGAAAGTTCCCCTTCATATTCAACCTATTCGACTTAAGATCTTTCCCCTTAAACTTGGGAGAGATATTGCTCGATGAAAAATTCCAAGTATGTTCAAAGCATTAAAATCTTTAAGTGAAAGAGAATTTATGAAGCTTGCTGATTATACTGGATTGTGTAAGTCCAGCTATGAAGATACAGACCATATGTTGGACAAAAAGAGATTGTCATCAACAGGTCAGCTTATCCATATAATGAGTTTGATTACAGGAATAAGGATAAACCAACTAATCTTGAAGACAAAAAAGAAGACAAAATAGAAGTTACATAAGTTCGACAATACTTATATTCAACACTAGATGAACTTGCAACTTTGCTTTTGGGAATAGAGGCTATGAGTTCTGCCAATCTGGTCATATCAGCTTCAAACTTCCGCCTGTTCTCTTCATCTCTCCTTCCGTTCTCTTCCCCCTCTTTGACTACACCAAGCATGGTGGTCATGGTAGAGGTTACCATCTCTATCCTTTCTTCTAAAAGTTTGAGCACTCTTTCTTCTGAGGCTTGGACTAATCAACTCATCAAGCTTTTTCTTGTTTTGACTCTTATTGAGGAATTTATGGCTGTGGTGGTTGGCTGCAAGTCCTCTCACGATGTATGGCGGTCTCTATCTCGTGCTTACATTCATGCTTCGAAATCACGACAACTTAGTCTTAAAGATGAATTGTTATCCATAAAGCTTGGGGATCTTTCTGTGGTCGAATGTAGTCAGCATTTTGAGAATATTTATGATAAACTTTCTGCCATTGGACATTCTATCGATCCTACTGACAAGTCACATTGGTTTCTTTGTGATTGTGTGCTTCGTTTTCTACCTTTACTACTGCACAACTCGCTCAAGAACCTCTATTAGATTTCTATACATTACTTGTGTGCGCTGAAAGTTATGAACTTTTTCTGCGTTCTTCACCTGCCTCTTTATCATCCTCATTCGTCACTTTTTACGTTGCACCAAAAATCTGTTGATCCTCCTCTTCCAGCAATCCTGGTCGTCCAAAGAATGGTTCATGGCCGCAGACGACATCCCCCTTTGTGTTATTATTGCAGAGCTCAGGATCATGATGCTTTTGACTGCCCTAAAAGGTTCGACCGTTCTTTTGATAGGTCTTCTCGTCCTTCTCTTTTTAGCAAATCTTGCAAAAGCGTTCTCTTCTGGATGCTTTTTATCAACACCAAATGTTTCTGATTGGTATCTGGATACTGTAGACTCTGCTCATATCTCATGTAATCCTTTGAAACTTTAGGATGTTGCTGAATATTCGAGCTCTGACTGTGTGACAGTCGGTAATGGTGAACAAGTTGCTATATCTCATATCGGTTCTTTTTCGTTATCTTCTCATCTCCGTCTCCGTGACACTCTTGTAGTTCCCCGGATTACTAAATATCTTTCATCTATCACCAAACTATCCAAAGTGTTTCAAATACATGTTTTATTTACTTATTTTGGCTTTTATATTAAGAACAAAAACACAGGCCAACTCCTACCCAAGGGCGTACGTGAAAATGGTCTATGTCTGCTGGATTTGCCTATCACAACTCTTTTTGCCCTCACTCAGGACAAGTCACAACATGCATCCTTCAAGTTTTGCCATTGTCGTCTCGGCCATCCTGCTCCTGTTGTTATTTCTCATTTTGTTCATAAAACTTTTCTATCTCTCACATCTTTACTTCCGAAACCCGTTGACTGCAATTCTTGTAATTTTCCAAGAGTAAACATTTTTTTGTGTTTAATAAAATTCTGTTGCTTTATTAGACTTAGCTCATTATGATTTATGGGGTCCGTCACTGGTTACTTCGAATACGGGTTTTCGATATTATGTTATCTTTATTGATGATTTTAAGATTTACATGGTTCTATCCACATCATGCAAAATCTGAATTCTATAATACATTCTTAAGCTTCAAGGCCTTTGTTCAAAATTAATTCAACTGCACCATTAAAAATTTCAGAGCGATGGTGGCTCAGAATTTACTAACTCTGGATTTAAGTCGCACTTCTCAAAATGTGTAATTCATCATCTAATCTTCGGGCCCTATACTCCTGCTCAAAATGGTCTGGCTGAATGTAAACACAGACATATTACTGAGATGAGACTAACTCGTTTATTTCATGCTTCAACTACTTTAAACTTATGAGTCGAGGCATTTAGTACAGTAATTTACACCATCAATCACCTTCCTTATGTTTTTATTTGTAATATCTCTCCTTTTGAATGTGTAAATGGATCTCCTCCTTCATTTAATCTTTTTCATATTTTTGGTTGTCGGGTATATCCATGTTTACGAGATTATGCAAAGAACAAGCGTGACTAATGTAGTATACCTTGTGAGTTCATCGTCTACAGTTCCTTGTTCAAGGGGTTTTGTTGCCTGGATACATCCACCTCACGTATCTATATCACGCTACATGCTATCTTTGACGAAGATTGTCTTCCTTTCTCCACTACACAGAATTCCGCATCATTCACACCATTGGGCATATCAACCTATGGTGAGGGGTTTTTAGCCCCGTCACAGCCCCAAGACGATGCTCCTTCTCCTCAAGTTTCTGCTACAAAGCCTCCGTCTCCATATCGGATATGTTCCTCTGATTCCATGTTGCCACCTCTCAACATGGAACCCTCGGTTGTTAACCACTTTACCGGCTAATTAGCCCTCGGTCGACAATGAAGAAAACACTGACGCTGATGCCCCCGTTCCATACGCTCCTATGCCTTGCACCCATCTCATGCAAACACATGCTCAATCGGGTATTTTTAAGCCTCGATACCCAATCAACAAAATATGTGCTTCTACTTACTCTGCTCTTGCAGCTATTCTCGAGCCTCGCAGCATCGAATCAGTTCTCAATTTTTTTGAATTGGAGCATGCTATGAAAGAGGAAGTGACTGCGCTCAAGACCAACAAGATGTGGATGTTGGTAACACAAACTTCTTCCAATAATTTTGTAATCTCGAAGTGGGCTTTCCAAACTAAACCACTTGCAGATGGGTCGGTGGATCGCTACAAGCTAGACCTATAGTTGAAGGCTTTATCCAAATTCCTGGTTTTGACTTCACTTACACATTTAGTCCGATCGTCAAAGGTTCTATAATTTGTATTGTCATCTCTCTTGTTGTCATAAATTCTTGGATGTTGCATCAATTGGATGTCAAAAATGCTTTCAACGATGTCCTATCATCATTAGTTTTCATGGAGCAGCTTTGTAACACCCCGAAAAATTTTGCTCTTGGAATGACTCAATTTAATTTCAACGAGGTGAGAATATATACTCGTAACTAATTTTAAATAAATAAGTGATGAGACGCCACAATTAAAATTCTACAACAATCGCAAAGTTATCGACGATATGCTATTTAAATTATTTTGGGGAAAGCTCGCGATACCATTACGAGAAAAATAAATGAATAAATTAGGCGATATTAATTCCGAGGCGAATGTTAGAATTTACGTTATAGATCATTGAAGTGAATCGAGGCCCAATTTACCATTCTTGTAAGCAAACTAAGTCTTGCACTCCACACCTCTCCATTCTCCCTCTCTTGGATTGACCCACCCTCAAGATATGTTTACATGTTGGTAAATGAGTGATAATGTGTTGCTTGTTGATAGTAGAGCTTTTTTATGTTTAATCTAGCTCAAGATGCATGCTATAGGAGCAAGACATGAACTAGTTAGGGTCTGAAATTATGGATCAAGGTGTTGGAATATGGTTTTTCCCGTTTTTTGTTGAAGCATGATGAAATTATATGAGTAGATGAGAAATTCCCTAGGGACTGTGCACAGATCAGACTTTATTGAATGAATTTGAAAACCTTACCAAACTTGTAATTCTCTGATTTTTTTTGATATGTTGTAGTTTATCATGTTATAAGTATTTTGCATCTGGGTTGAGTAAAAAATGTTATGTATTTTGGAATATATGAATTTTACGAAATAGTGTGACATTTCTATGAGCGAGCCTCATACATAATAATTGGAAAAATAGTTACGCTTTATAACACTAATTCCTAAATTCATGATAAATATTAGACATTGTTTTAATTTTGGGTGCCGAGTTTCATCTCCATATCATAAACATGGATTAAGTTAAAAATAGGGAAAGATGGTTTTAGTTAAAATCCAATATTTGGAAAAGTTGGCTAAATTATACCTCTGAATGCCTTTTGTATTGGTTCTATTAAATGATTCTAGATTGAGATGATTTTTGAATATGTTATACTTGATATTGTTTTTAAATTTTGGCTTAGGTTTCATTGACAAATAATATGTGGTTTGTGAGCTATGTGTCATAGAAAATCCTAATAATTTATTTATGAGTCGTAAACATGTTTTTGGAACTTCATGTTAGTTTCCAAGTCTTTATTACTTGTATTATTGCCATGAATAATATTCAAGGTCACACCTCTGTTTGCAAACCCGTAGCAAAACCCCCAGGAAATGCATTCTCCCAGCCCGTAACTTTCAAATGAAAAATGATTTTGACAATTAATAAATTGGATCATGTTCATTTAAAAAACTATTGGAGCATGTTCATATTAAGTTTCATAATAAAATCATTTGTCAATTTTAAATGGTCTTGATTTGAAAACAACATTTTTCCTTAAGTCATAACTAGGAATTTTTCTAAGTTTAAGGCATAGAGTCTTTCTAATTCTCACCCAAATATTTTCTAAACTTAATAAAAATGTTTCCAATTGAAATAATATTTTCTAAACAACTATGCATAATTATTTTATTAAATACATGCATCTTTAGTATTAGGACCTTAGCATATTTTAGAGTCTTAATTGTTGATGTCATTTGAATGACATATTTTAAGCCACAAGGATTAATGTTGGATACATGAAAATGTAAATGGTGAAGAGAGGCTTGAGATGTGATAAATTCGGATACATAACTTGGTATATTATTGATAAGCATGCCAACTTGTTAAGAATGAGCATGATTGATCACATATGAGCTTAAACATAGAACAATCACATGAAACATGCTAAGTAAATTAAATGATCTAGTTGTGCATAAGAAGCATGCATGGATTTGAACAACACACCTTGTAATTAAGTGTTATAAATCTAGGTGTTGGTAAATGGGGGAAAGAGGCATCAACTAGTGACACCAAGTGATCATCCATTTCAAAAGCTATAAGGTGGGCACCAAGTGATCATCCATTTCCTAAACCCTACGAATGATTTTTGCAAATGTTTTCAAATGAAAATTAAAATGTTTTTGTTTTGAAGTATGGAGCACCGTATAAATGTTTTGACACCTTTGCAATTGTTATTGATGATGTTGATGATGATGATGATGAATGGCCAATTGAATTTGGGTTGAATCTATTCACCCTTGTATGATGAATGATATTGGAGATGTGTTGGATCGGAAATTGCTACCCTATGGTTTATGTGTAAGACTAATGCATTAGCCTGGAGGTTGTGTGAAAGCCTATCGGTTGGGTAAGGACTCGGATCCCCTTATCGGGTGGATGGCATGTGGCCACTCCCATCTTACCTAATAAGTGAAAATGTGATAATGAAATGATGAGTATGTGATGACGAAATGATATAATTGTTGGGAATGATGATTGTAATTGGAGCCAAAAAATGAGTTGGGTCAACCCTTGTGAAGTAAATTGTTTTTGAGCATTCACAAGTTCATTTCAATAAAACCCTTGTGCTATGCATGTATGATACGGTGAATTCCCATAATATTATATATGTAAGCTGTTTTCGAGACACCGTGAACAGTGGGTACGCGGAGTACTCAGCAACTGTATGTATTTTTTCCACATGCAGGTACAAGGTGATGGCCGTGGCGACGACATTGTGGTGGTGAATATAAGAAGGTGGTTCACTTGTGAACCAATATGAATTAAATTATAAACCCCTTTGACTATTGGTTCATTTCTCTCTTTTGTGTTACATGACATGACTATTTAAACTACTTGAAGCCTTTTGTATTGTAAGTCCAAATTGCAACCCTCTTTTGATGCATTACTTGAAGTATTTGGACATTAATGGAATGATCTAGCTTAAAATCATTTTGGCATGTTATCATATCTTGATTTATTTGAATTATTATTCGGTACTTAAGCCAAGGGATTTTGTCTTCATACATAGTGCCCATGTATTATTTTTGGTATATTTGTGCATGCGATTTGCTGTTCTAAGTCGTACTTGGCATAAGACCTGCATGGTGATCGTTATTTGAATTCAAATGGTCAATTCTATATTCTCCACGCTTTAATTTTGAACACGTTATTTGCTTCTGCTATACTTGACCTTTTGTTTATCATTTTGATTTAAATTACTTCTTCAAAAACGAGTTCATGTTCTTTTGATATATTCCACTTGCTTCCGCCGCTCTTTAAATAAAGTTCAAAAATTATTTTTAAACCACTAAAACCTTTATCGTGCATTGTTCGCACGTGGATCTGCCGTATAGCCCTGGTTTGGGGGCGCGATAGAAGGTGGTATCAGAGCCTATGGTTTTGTTTGGCTCTATGCCGGAACCTCATTGTAATCGAGGTCACCAATAAATTCCATGCTTCCTTGCTATTCCGTGTTTCTTAGATTTGCATCTTACTTGGAATATTTGTTGAATCAAGCATGCCTACTTGTATCTTTTTCCCCTTTGTTTTCTTTGAGCCCTTATATGCCTTCATTCATTCTAGCATGCTTAATGGTACCATGTAAATACTTTGTAAATTGTTTGTTTATTCCCTTCTATCAAGCATGCATGGTTGTGATTATTCCTTGTTGCTTCCTTAATTGTTGAATATTATCTTTTCCTCAAGCATGTGTAATCGCACCTTGTTTTCATTCACTCTCTTGATCGTTAATTTGTTTTCTTTGAATCAAGCATGTTTATTTTTCACTCATCTTATTTTGTTCCCTTGAATGTGAACATGCTTATCCTTGTCCCTTTTTTCCAAGCATACCTAATTGTATTTGTGTTCCTCTCTTAACTTGATTTCTTTAAAATGACCATGCTTATTTGTACTCGGTATTCAATCGCTCATTGGTTTCTAATATGCCTTTTCTGTCCAAGCATGCTCGATGGGGTTAATTCTTAATTGTTCATTCGGTTGTTCCCTTGTTTTCCCAAGCAAGCATGCTACTTATTTTAGTCCTCAATTCTTGAAATCCTATTGTGAAAACTTGTTGCCCTACTGATCTTATGAAAGTGGAAAGAAAACATGCTATTTGTTATAACCTTGTTGTTGAAAATCCCTCATGATGCTTCAATTATTTTTGTCCTTCTCTTCTAAGCTTGAAAGAAGAATGCTATATTTAGTAATTTGTTGACATGTCCAATTCTCATCAAGCATGACTACTTGTTGAATATTTTCTTGTTTCCTTGGACCCAAACATGCTATTCCTGGTACAAGCATGTCTAAATTGAATATTGTCCTCAATTGTTGATGGTCTTCTCTCTTCAAGAATGCTATTCATTCTAGTCTTAATTTATTGGAAACCTATCATGAGAAGTTGTTCTATTGAGCTCATGAAAGTTGAAAGAAAGCATGCCATCCCTATTTCATTGTTGAATATCTTGAAATTTTCAAGAGATTTGTTACTTGATGCCATTTATACATTCATTCCTATGCCCTTAGAGATCATGTCTTGTTTCTTTTGTAAGTATGAAAACCTATGAACATTTTATGCCATTTTCGAAAATCCTACCATGCATGGTGTCAATGTACTTGTCTTGATTGAATTGAAATTGTTGGCCATTGAGATTGTTTGAACCAAATCCTAAAATGACTATGAGTTCGAAATTCCCACAACGCCCCACACCATCACCACAATCAATGTACACAACTTGAACTATGAGTATTTTATTTAATTGCAATCATAAGTTTCATTTGATAGTGAGCAATGAGATGGTGATGCATGAGTTGAGAAATGTGATTATGAAATGAAAGTGATGGCAAGATTGGCCATGAGATATGATGAGGTGATGAATGATGATATGAGCTACGGTAAATGGGGAAAGATGAAATGATGGTGGTTATGGAAATATTGAATGATACTGTTAAGTTGAAATGAGATATGAGAGTGTGATATGAATGAATTCATTATGAGAAAATGAGATTGTTATAGCATGATGCAAAATTTAAAGTGGAATGATGTTATGTGCCTTGTTATATGAGTTGATTGAATCTAAATGAAGCAAGATTAAACATGAGATGATATGAAATGATAAATGCTATCTTTGGTACGTCTATTTGCAAACATGAGAACTTGATATGCTATGAGCACATGAATTGCTTAAGATTACATGAGAAAATGAGCATGTGCAATAACCATGTGAAAATATAGGGTATATGGAAATTTTGATTATGCATGACAATTGTTGAGTATGAATTAAATATAGATGTGGTTAACTAGGAAGGTATTCGTTGCTAGAAATTGCCTTAGTTATATTTGTACACTAGGATAATTATGCTATAAAACGAAATAATTTCGTGAATGGGACGAAGAATAACCTTATGTGTATGTAATACCAGGGTAATGGGAGCCATTACACTCCGATGTGAAACATCAATGGCTGTAATGATGTTTTATTGTACTATTGATCTTGATAACTACTCTGGGTCATAACCCAAACCTCAATGAAGTCTTAGTTAGGATAATGTTTATAAATACATTGGGTAAGGGAGTCACTTTAAAGCGGATCACACTAGAGTGCCTAATCTACGCTTCTTAGTTAAATGATATTGCAACGAGTGGAGATTATGGTAATGATGATGAGTCATTGATTTTGAATGTGACACCTCCACAAGAAGATGGAGGAGTACCACCTAATTGGCAATATTTGGAGTCCGAGTTATGTGTAGTAGGGCCTGTGGACCACAATTGACAAGATTGAAATTTAATTGATGAAATATACCCCAATTCGCACAAGGTGCAATGCCGCAAGACTCGACATGAGAACACGATGGTAAAATTATTGAACCCTGAAAAAAAAGGGACTTGTGTAGCATCATTTGGCTTATGATTAGCCTAGCAATCCTAACCTAGAACTAATAGATATTTTGACATTCTAAATATTATAAACTTGAGCAAAAGCTTGGAAGATGAAATTAGAACCGAGGCTCGTGCTTAGTGAATTATCCTATGATTTGGTGTATCAAAACTTTCAATAAAATCTTCTATGAAGGATACTTATGTTTATGAAGTTAGTGGAAATGCATGTATCAAGTTTGGAGGCAAAAATTTTGGCTAAGTATGGAAATGGCCGAAAATGAAGGCTCTCTGTTTCAGTCAACGCGAGAGAGATGTCGACCACTGTGCATGTGCCAATCGATGCAAGACATGTCAATCGGCACGAAAGATATTATTAGAATAAAATGCGAGCACTCTATTACGGTCGATGGAAATGAAGTGTTAACCGACTTAAGCCAAGATTTTGATCGACACAAAGGTGAATCGATCGACACAGAGGCAAACCAAAATTTAATTATACATTATTCAACCATACTCAACACGATCAATCAAAAGTCACAACGAGGGTGAATAGTTAATATATAAAAGCGCGAAAGATGTCGAGGCGAGAAAGGTACCTCACGGCCGATTAATGCAGCGTGCGACTACAGAGAACAAGAGCCTTATATATATTCTAGCTAGTATACATCCAAAAAATGTGAATAATACATCAAAATTTGTCATTAATACACGAACAGAGACCCATAAAGGGTGAATAGCGATTACCGTTTATGTATATCAATCGCCGAGTTCGTCCCAAGAGCAAAATGCATTTTTTTACCAACCCGACGACTCGTTCGCAAAAACGGCGACCGCCAAGTATGTAATTTTAGTCGCCGTTTCTGTCCTTTGAGCAAAATGCTGATTATACAAACTCAGCTACCCAAATGCAAACTCGGCGACCGCTGAGTTCGTAATTTGGGTTGCCATTTTCATTGTTTTGGTGCTTTTTGCGATTTTTCTTGATGTTTTCTAATTACGTCCTCTTCCCAATGCATATTAACATCATATGGCACCTTCACACCTTGTTATAATCTGTAAACAACTCGATTGCACGTGGATTTCATGGGATATCGTTGGGTAGAATTGTTGAGTCCTCGATTTAGCAATAAAGAAATGCGGCAGGTTAAGACGGTTTAAGTGATGTCATGTATGCAAAAAATTTCATATGGAGTTATGTTAAAAAATATATATATCAAGTTACAACCTTAAGATACGTATGGTATGATAAATGATTGGCCTATGGCATGGTTATGCGCACTTGCTTGCATGAGATTTTGAGAAATGTGATAAGCAAAAGAAAATATCATATGAGGACTAAAATAGAGTTGGGATTTAGACCACTTGGTCACTTGTATTTGATGTAATGAATTATGTCTTAATCTCAGATGCTGCCTAGAAGACGCCCACGAATGAGGCCCGTGCGAGGAGCAACTGGGGAAGAAGCACCCTCGCATCCGACAAAAACTGGAGAAAAATTTGCACAACAAAAGCCACCAACTTATGATGTCTTCGAGAGCCCAGAACAGGCTGCAATATGGATCCAAGGAATGGAACGAATTTTTCGTTTCCTCGAATGTACTGAGGCGGAGAAGATGGTTTGTGTACCATATCAGTTGCAAGGAGAAGCCGACTACTGGTGGGAGAGTCATCTGAGCACCCTCACTGAAGAACCAGCCACTGCCATCATTTGGGAAGACTTTAAGGCAGAGCTATTCGAGAGATACATTCCAGAAACATACATGCTAGAGAAGGAAACATAGTTCCTGAATCTGAAATAGGGACGTGATTCCGTGAAGGAATATGACCGTAAGTTCTGTGCGCTATCGCTCTATGCACTTGACCAGATTGACACGGATGCCAAGAAATCTAAGAGGTTTCAATCTGGGCTAAGACAAGAGATTTAAATAGCCTAAGCTTGCTTGGATGGGTTTACGCCTTGGGACGAGCTCTAGCAGTTGAGGCTACGCTGCCTAAGTATGGGAATACCAAGGCCTCTTTTAGTCAACAAACACAACCGGAACATAACCACAAGTATGATCAAACATAATGTCGTGACCTCAGGTCGGACCAACGATCAAAGAAAAGATCATCAGAGGGTAGTCAGAAATATCAATCTTGGAACTAACTGGCGCAAAGAGCCCATCAAACTGCGCGAACTATTGTCCCGATAGCTAGTAACTGTGTTCGGTGTGGAAGAGACCATTCGGGTCGAGTGATCGATGTAAAACGTGCACACAAAATATAGCATAGGGCAAATAAATTTAAAAGAACCCGAAGGTTGTCGAACCCACAGGGATAGTGCAATGAAAGTAAATCATGTACTGAATGTAGTTTTTCAATATTTTGTTTGGGCAAATCCAATTTTTGAGGGGTTTTGGTTTTTTATAAAAATAACTGTAAAGAAATTTAAGTAAAAGAAAGCACAGATCCTAGGGAAATCTGCCAATCTGATTAACATGCAAGAAATAAATAATTCAAACCCATAAAAGATACTTTTTGTGGAAAATCTGGTAAAGTGGAATTAATTCCTTGGTTGGGAAATTAAAACCTAGATTATTAACTAGTGATTATCTCCTCTTGGTCTAAAAAATGCAAGTTAATCAATCTCAATAAAAATCAGATTAATCCTACAATTGAATTCTTCTTTGTAGGACATAAAATCAAATGTATTAAACTCTCATATGCTATTATTTAATTTTCACTTCTCGGTCCATCAATTAATAACTAAAACCTATTCTAATTTTTATCTCTCGATCCTTCAATTGAAAATAGATTTGAAATAAAATCAAAGAGTTTAAACCATTATAGGGTTTGAAGAATCCGAATCCAAATATGTATCACAAATGAAGAAACCCTAGAATCTAATAAAGGTTCTAGCCTAGCATAATGAAATTAAACATTAAAATAGAAATTAAAGGTTGCATTAAAGTAAATAAGTACAAGAAAAATAAAGAAGTTTGGTTCCAACACTTGGATACTTGAAAACTAAAGAATAAAAATTAAACTTAAAACTTGAACTCAAACTCTAACTGGAACTAAAAACTGGGAACCCTGATAATGAGCTAAACTAGAGTTTATAAAGTTGTAGTGTTGTGCTGTTCAAAGGTAGGGATTGATAAAATAAGGTATTTTCTTCTCCTAATTCGCCCATGTCTTCAATTGGCATTTTTCCTCTTTCAAGTCCTTACAAATCGAGCAAGATAATCTTTCCCATCCTAGAAAACGCGCGTGTCGACCGATATGGGTTCTGCGTTGGTAGACATGAACTTCCAACAACGAGATCACCTGCAGCTCGAAATGCCTTGTGTCGACAATTTCGCATTGACCGACACAAGGGTTGTGTCGGTCGACACAAATCTTCTCCGCGCATCAATCGACACCCTTTCTGCATCGGCCGAAAAAGACTGCTTTGTGGCGAATTTCATCTACTTCTTGGCCAACTTTGCTCTTTTTCTTTATTTTTCTTACAAAACCTTGCACCACATGCATCATACCCTCCAAAATACACTCATGCTCGAATTATTCATAAAAACACACTAAAATGCATAAAAGAAATGAGAAAACAATGCGATAAGTGAGTAGGAATATGAGCTTATCAATCCCCCCATACTCAAACACTTGATTGTCCTCAATCAACAGAAAGAATAAACCAAAAACTCAAGTAATCGAGAAGTTCAATGCCTTACAAGATCCATCACATCCAAACAAAAAATCTAAAATACACTAACACTTTGAAAGAATTCGACATTTTGTAAACTGTGGAAGACTCACAAGGAAAAGTGTTTCGCTCATTCACTCAAGTGTTTTGGATATTCATATGAGATCACACCGAAAAGTCATGCAAGTAAAATTTTACCATAGGCTTGCAAATATTCTCATTCCTCCACTGCAAAAATGTGCACACAAGACCTAGGATCAAAAATGACTTTATTTATGGTTGTAATGTAAGGCTTTTGTGAGGGGTAGAAAAATTTGGCCAAGTGACTAAAAAAAATTGAGTTGATCACTCTCAATAAATCTAAAACAACTATCTAACTTCATTCACCCATCTCCTTGAATATTTCAACACAACAAAACTCTCATCATTTTCTATTTTTCTTTTTCTTTTTTTCAATCCTTTTATGCTTTTTTTGTTTATACATTTTAGCTTATAAGGAATACAATGCATTTTTCTTGATCTCAACCTTATATTCACCCACATTTAATATCTTATCCTTCTAAAACAAATATACCGAACCCACATCTTATAGACAAGAGTGATCGTATCACTTTTTCTCAACTTTATAGACAAATAAAGAAAAACACATAGGCTCAAAAGGGCAGACTAGGGATAATTTTTAAATAGAACAGTGTTTAGGACAAGGGCTAAAAAAAGATGGCCTAAAATCACTTCCGAGACTTGTGCACACTACGCAGTCTTGAAACAGAAACAAAGCAAGTGCTAGAGAAACTTAAACAAGCAGACACACTCACAATCGAATTTTAAGGCTCAAGACTCACACTTGGGACAAATTTTCTTCCACAGAAACATCAAATCCTCATCTAACATCATGCCAATGCAAGTTTCTAATCAGTAAATCATGAAGTATTCTACATTCATATGCATTCTCGAAAACTTGTGCAAATAGTCCTAACTACCGTCAATCAATTCTAAACTCATACTCAAGACATAGGGTTTAATCATAACTCACAAATCCCCACAAAAATCACAAAAACAAATTCCAACAAATTACCAAGATAATAAGTTTGAAGATCAGACTTAGGGATTGAAACTGTACCTCGAATGTTGGCCTCAGACACGAAATTTTTATCTCCTTCTTCTCAGACCTCAAATGGCGCGGACTTTCGGCTGCTAGCACTCCACTTAGACCAATGCAGGCTCCGTGTCGGTCGACGTGGAGCCTTCTCTGTCGACCTTCGTGTCGATTCAAGTGTCCCACGTCGCCCACATCAGTGTCGACCGACACAAAGCTATGTCAACAGACCTCAATTTTTTTTATTTTTTTTGAAAGCAAAGAGAAGATGATCGAAATAAATGCGAAAATAAATAAAATAAAATAAATGAAAATTGAAAAGAAAAGCGATAAATTAATGGGTTACCTCCCATTCAGTGTCTTATTTACCATCGTGGCTCGACACAGTTCCAACTCTCCACGGCGGTCCAGTCCAGACAAAGTGAAAACCCGCCGGTCTTTGATGACGGTGGTGAACCCAGACTGAGGTAGCTTAATTGCGGATTTCACTCCCTCGTTTCCTCGTTCCCACCAAATGGCTTCTTCTTCCTCATCCGGCGTTTCCTCTCCTTCTTCCTCGGCATACGTCACTAGATTGCACTCTTCTCTCCTTTTGTTCTTGTCAATGCAAAAGGTAATCGATTCATCGTTACCTTGAAGAGTGATCTCCCCCTTCTTGCAATCAATAAGTACGTCGGCTGTGTCAAGAAACTCTCTCCCCAAGGTCATTGGTGTGTTGGCAACCTCTTTCATCTCGTGCACTACAAAATAAGCAAGAAAGATCAAATGACCAACTCTAATAAGTACATCCTCCACAATACCTATAGGTCAAGACACAGATTGGGCCGCCTTCCGCAACGTGATTGTGGTGGCTCTCATTTCTCCAATCTCCAGCTTCTTGTAGATGGCCAACAACATTAAGTTAATGCTTGCCCCTGTATCACATAGCACATTCTGGAACTCATTGCCTCCAATTTCGATTGGAATGGAGAAACAACCAGGATCAGATCTTTTGATGGGGATTTGTTTTTGTAGAAGCAAGTTGCACTCTTCATGGAATTTGACAGTCACATTCTCCAAGAACTGTTTTTCTCACTCGTCAGCCTTCTCAAGAATTTCATGTAGACTGGGATTTCTCGGAGTGCTTCCACCAGCGGAATGCTGATATTCACCTTCTTCAAGTTTTCAACAAACCTGGTGAATTTGGAGTCCTCCTTTTTCTTTGCAAACCTCAGGGGCAAAGGCATTGGATGAATGGGATCAGTTGCTCTTTTTTCCTTCTCTTTTTCACCCAGAACAGGGCTCTGTCTCGACCGAAACTCCTCCATCTCGGCCATCCTGCCTTTGGCTTGTGTTGACCGACGCGGGGTTGCATCGGTCGATGTGGATCCTGCCCTATCATCCACTTCACCTGCCTGTCGACCCTCTGCATTGACCAACGCAAAGTTTGTGTCGGTCAAAATAGAGGGTTCCTCTTCAGGAATTTTCTCCCTCTCTCCCCCAAACTCGTTCCTTGGCCTCCTCGGACCTTCATACTCCTTCCTTAATCGCTGAGATATTGCATTGACCAATTTTTCCTTTGTCGGGTTCACCTCGGTTGCACTTGGGAGCTGTCAGGGCTTGTGTTTGTTGCTGAGAGTGGTAGCAATCTAGCTTAATTGAGTGTCCAACATCTGAAGGTGCTTTGTCATCAGGTGCATGTGATTAGCCATCCCTTTCACTTCGATTTCCACTTTTCCAAATCGGTTGTCAGAGCTTTTAATGAATTTGTCGAGGGTCTCTTCCAACATGGACCGCTTCTTTTTTACGATCTCTCCTCCAGTACCTACATAAAAAATAGGTGGAGAGTGCTCAGCCGCAGCAGGGTTAGCATATAAAAACGAGGGTAAGTTCTCCCATGGTTGTAGTGATAGCCTTGATTTCCTCCTCGTTAGTTATTTTGATAACCACCTTACCTCTGCCCTGGTAGCTCCAGATGAACTGCTCGCTTCACGGTTGATGTAGTAAGCTTCAACAGGTACAATGGCTATACTTTGCTCAACTGCAGCAACAGATGCGGCTTTTTCTGCTTCCAATTTTCCAATGTCCTCTCGGAGTTTCTTCACTCCAGCAACAACGTTAAACTCCGGTTTGGCCTCAACTGTTTGACTGGTAGCTATCTCTCGGTTGGCCACTGATGGCTATTCAAAGCCATGTCTGCAAGAAGTCTCATGTCCTCAGCTCCACTCTTCTTCATCAGGATTCCTCCGGTGGATGCATCGACTAACTCCATGTAGGGAGTCAGTCCCTCATAGAAGTGACATTCCTGCATCTCAAAGTCAATCCCATGTCCCGGGCACAATCTGAGCAGTTCTTTGTATCTCTTCTAAGCCTCATAAAGCGACTCATCATATCTTTGATTGAAGTGGGTGATGGGCCTGATAACAGCTTTCTTTTTCAGCAAAGGGCTTGGCGGGAAGAAGTTTGTGAGGAATTCAGCTCGAAGTTCTTCCCATGTCCCGATCAGACTTTTGTCCAAATTGGCAAACCAAGATCGTGCCTCGTCTTGGAGTAAGAACGAGAACAACCTCATCCTGATCACATCCTGGGATACTCCATTTTGCTTCACAGTATCACACACCTCAAGGAATTGGTTGAGATGTGCGTACGGGTCATCATTGGCCCTTTCTGCATACTGATTATGCTGCACCATCAGAATCATACTAGTCCACAACTCAAAATTGTTGGCGTCAATGCGGACTCTGAATCCAGGCTCCTCTTGTTGTGGAAGAAATCGGTCCAAGATAGACCTCTGTGGTACCAATATCTGTCTCCCATTCAATTCCGCTAGTCTCGCAGCCTTTTCTGCCTGAGTTGCTTGGAGTTATGCTCTCAGTTGTTGCCCCTCATTTACGAACTGCCTCTGTTCCTTTGGAGTCATATTCTGCAATGGGGCTTTTGTATTCTTAGCCATCTCTTCTTGCTTTTCCTTCCCTTTCTTTTTGTTTTTCCTGCAGGCTACTTCGATTTCAGGAATGTAAGCCTCGAGTGTTTTTACCTTGGCTCGCATGTTCATGTTCCTGCGCAGGAAGTGGGGAAGAATTTAGTGCACGTCGACTGACACAGGGGTTGTTTCGATCGACATGGAAAACTTTTGCATTGACCGACGCGAGTACTACATCGATCGATACAGACACAAAACACACACACTCACGCGAAGATAGAAAAAAAATAGTACCCAATCTAGAAAATCTCGAACAAAATAGTAACAATTTACCGTCTGACATTTCCCAGCAACGACGCCAATTTGATCGATGCAAAATCTGCACACAGATTATAGCACAGGGTAAATAAATTTATAAAAACTCGAAGCTTGTCGAACCCACATAGATAGTATAATGAAAGTAAATCATGTACTGAATGTAGTTTTTCAATCTTTTGTTTGGGCAAATCCAATTTTTGAGGTGTTTTGGTTTTTTATAAAAATAACTTTAAAGAAATTCAAGTAAAAGAAAGCACAGATCCTAGGGAAATCTACCAATCTGATCAACATGCAAGAAACAAATAATTCAAACCCATAAAAAATACTTTTGGTGGAAAATCTGGTAAAGTGGAATTAATTCCTTGGTAGGGCAATTAAAACCTATGTTATTAATTAGTGATTATCTCCTCTAGGTCTAAAAAACACAAGTTAATCAATCTCAATAAAATTCAGATTAATCATACAATTGAATTCTTCTAAGTTAGACAAAAAATAAAATGTATTAAACTCTCACTTCCTATTATTTAATTTTGACCTCTCGGTCTATCAATTAATAACTAAAACTTATTCCAATTTTAATCTCTTGATCCTTCAATTGAAAATAGATTTGAAATAAAATCAAAGAGTTTAAACCATTAAAGGGTTTGAAGAATTCGAATCAAAACGTGTATCACAAATGGAGAAACCCTAGAATATAATAAAGGTTCTAGCCTAGCATAATGAAATTAAACATTAAAACAGAATTTAAAGGTTGCATTAATGTAAATAACTACAAGAAATATAAAGAAGTTTGGTTCCAGCCCTTGAATACTTGAAAAATAAAGCATAAAAATTAAACTTAAAACTTGAACTCAAACTCTAACTGGAACTCAAAACTGGGAACCCTCATAATGAGCTAAATTAGAGTTTATATAGTGGTAGGGTTGTGCTCTTCAAAGGTAGGGATTGATAAAATAAGGTATTTTCTTCTCCTAATTCGCCCATGTCTTCAATTGGCATTTTTCTTCTTCTAAATCTTTCAAAATCGAGCAAGATAATTCTTCCCTTCCTGGAAAGTGTGCGCGTCGACCGACATGGGTTCTGCATCGGTCGACATGAACCTCCAACAACGAGATCACCCGAAGCTCGAAATGCCTTGTGTCGACAATTTCGCATCAATAGACACAAGGGTTGTGTCGGTCGACAGAAATCTTCTCTGCGCGTCGATCGACACCCTTTCTGCATCGGTCGAAATAGACTGCTTTGTGGCAAATTTCTTAAACTTCTTGGCCAAATTTGCTCTTTTTCTTTATTTTTCATACAAAACCTCGCACCACAAGCATCATACCCTCCAAAATACACTCATGCTCGAATTATTCATAAAAACAAACTAAAATGCATAAACGAAATGAGAAAACAATGCGATAAGTGATTAGAAATATGAGCTTATCATTGAGATTGCCCAGCAAGGACAACTACTTTCTACCGTTGTGGGAGAATTGGACATTTTGCCAACAAGTGCTGGAATATTGGGCTATATAACCGAGCTAACTATGCATACAACCCACAGATTCATCAAGGGAATCAGGCTGGAGCAGGACAAAACAGACCACCTTCGCCAAGGAGGAACACCCCACAACAAAATCAGATTAGGAACCCAACCCTCAACCTAACCGTCAGGGCAGATCCTACCACTTGACGCAAGGACCAGGAAAAGAGAACTTCACAAGTATTTACAAGATCATGATCCTGTCGTTATTATATTGTTTAACCTCAAAGTTTTGCATTCATTCTCATCCAAAGCATGCATAAAACTTCTAAGTTCGGAGAGTGAGAGAAATGAGAATGCATTAGATTATATAACTCCCAGGGGAGAAACAGTCCCAATAACCCGTAGTTGCTCGAACATGGAAGACAAATTAGAAACAGATGTAAACATGATCGAAAATCTAAATGTCGTAAAACTAGCCGACATCGACATCATTCTCGAAATGGATTGGCTGATGGAACATCAACCCATAATAGAATGCAAAAAGTGGGAACCTCGATAAAACCATTTAAGAAATGCAATGCACTAGGAATTACAACCCCTAGGAGCGACTATACCCATAAGTAGACATCTTCCAGCTTCAAAAAAATGTCTAAGGACCAATGTTAGTTTATGATTAATAGGATTAGTAGATGTCGACATAACCTTAAGATAAGCCACTGTTGGTTGAAAGTAAAATAGATGATATACAAGGCGTGCCAGTAGTATGAGAATGTGAAAATGTAATTCCAGAAGAACTATCCGGTTTACCACTCGACTGACAGTTAGAGTTATGATAGATCCAAAACCCACAGCCGCACCAGTATAAAAACCTGATAAAATGGCACTGAAAGAATTACAAGAACTGAAAATCCAGCTTCAGGAGCTCCTAGATCTCGAGTTTATAATGCCCATCATCTCACTGTGGGGAGCACCAGTGCTACTCGCAAAAGAGAAAGACGTGCCAATACGCATATGCATTGACTACCGGGAGCTTAATAAGCTGACCCTAAAGAATAAATATCACTTGCTTAAAATAGATGATCGGTTTGATCGGCTCAAGGGGGGGCAGAGTTTTCTCAAAGATCGATCTCAAATCGGGCTATCACCAATTGAAACACGAGAAGATGATTGGAACTAGACAAGGAGTATGACTTAATTGTTCATTGTCAACCGGGGAAAGCTAAAAGTGTCATTGAAGCCTTAAGTCCAAAAGGCTACCCCAGTGCAACATGTTTGACGGTGACAAAAGAATTGGTTAGGGAATTTGAGGGATTAAAACTCAAATTCATCACCCCTAAACATTGCTAAGGGAGTGAACCCAACGACAATGATGATAATTCTTGATCTAAGGCAAAGGATCATTGAAACTCAACAATAGAGTGAGCAACTTATAATGATTCGAACAAAAGTTCGCGAAGGGAATGAAAGGAATTTCATAGAGAAACCAAATAGTGCCGTTCGAAGCATTTTACGGTAAGAAATATAAATCACCCTTTACTAGGATGAAGTGGGCGAGAGAATGACACCAGGATCCAAAGCAGTCGAAAATATGATCCAAGTAGTACGACTGATTAAATTTAGGATCAAAGAGGCTCAAGATCGAGAAAAGTCCTATGCTGACATTTGACAAAGTAAATCTATATTCAAAATAGGTTACGAGCAATTCCTGAAGGTGTCACCCTCGGAAGGAGTCACACATTTTAGAATACACAAAAATTTGAAGCCGAGATTCATTGGACCATTCGAAATGTTTGAAATAGTTGGTCCCATACCATACCGACTAGCCTTACTATCGAGGATGAGTGATAATCGCAACATTTTCCACACATCAAAACTTTGAAAATACGCCTACAATCCTAGACACAAAATCCATCACCATGAAGTGAACGTGCAACCGAACTTGCAATATCAAGAGATGCCAGAAGCGATTTTGGATAGGAAAGTTCAAGAGATACGCACGAAGAAGATACCAATGATTAAAGTCTTTCGGAAGCACCACGATCTAGAAGAAGCAACATATGAATTAGAAGAATACACGAAGAATAGGTACCCCGAACTTTTATGGAAATCATTTCAATTTTTGGGATGTAAATTTTTGTAGGAGGGGTAGGATGTAACACCCTATAAAATTTCGCTCTTGCAATGACTCGATTCTATTTCAACGAGGTGAGAATATATTGTTGGTCCCGGATTATCAGGGTATAACTTTGCAGCGGAAAATGTGGTTAATCGTTTCTTGCACTCTGCTGGTTACTCAGCTGACTGGGACCTTGTCAGCTGGTAAGTCAACTTGCACTCTGCGTACTCAGCTGACTGGCGACTGGCTCGTCAGCTGGTAGCTCAAGACTTAGAATATTTTTAGCCTTGTTTGCACAGTTATATCAGTTTTCAGATATACACCAGCACTTGGGTGCTGGGTTTTAAATCAGTATGAAATGCAGAAAGCTGATAAAAGACAAAGGATTTATAGTGGTTCGATCAACTGATCTACGTCCACTCTCCAGTCGTAGCACTGGAAATTTCACTAAGAGTAATCGGGTACAAGCGTCCTACGATCTATCTCTAGCTGGTGAATGCCTCGTCCACCAGTTCACTAGATCAACCGCTCCCGGCCTTGTCCTTCTTCAACTCTGATCAGCTGGTGGAGTGCGAGCACGTCACTTCAACCTCCACAGCTTCACTGGGTGTTTAGTTCTCCCAAGAACGTATCTTCTCAATACGGCAAAAGCCCGTAATAACTCAAGTGCTGGCTGGCACAAGAGCTGCTGTGAACTTCCTCAGAAGAGAAAGAACACCAAAGAGATCAGTAACTTACAAGCTGGAAGCTTGAAGTCTTGTGTTTGAATAAATCAACACACGGATAGCCTTTTGAAAGGCCTCGAAAGATATATGTGCTTCTACTTGCTTGAGCGTAATAAATTGCAGACTTTCGGTAGGTGAAGGGTATTGAATGTCAGGAAGCAAGCGTCTTAAATGTTGGTAGTTCCGACCTATTTATAGACGCGGGATCCCATTCAAATCTTCTAGCCGTTTGGACACATCCGGAAAAGGTCTCTGTCCTCGCATGTCCTTCAGACGGCGGCAGGTAGGAATTTCCGGAAAGCGCCATGCTTTTGTCCACTTTATCTGACATTGATCTCTTTATGTCAGAACGGCACTATTCGTCAGTACGAGGAATCGGAACTGGTGTCTTGAACTGATAGACTTTAAGGTATCCTCCTTAAAGTCATACTCTGTCAGTTAATTCCTCGACGAATCTTCTTTTTGTCTCTAAGACTCTGGGAGAGCGAATCTGGAATTCTGCTGGTAACATCCGACTGGTAGATCATTCTGGTGATCTTGTGCTGGCAGTCTCTGCTGGTGACTTTGAGCTGGCACAATCTAAGTCTACCAATATGTCTGATGTTAACCCTTTCTTGGAATCTCCCATGACTGGTGGCTTCACCGCTGGTGCATAGTGTCAGTGAGAACACCTATTCTGCTGGTAAGGTTTGTCAGCCGCCTGCTGGTGAAATCCTTCCCAACTGGTGAACAGTAGCCAGTCATTAGCTCTTTCTCATGCTGATGAACAGTGTCAGCACGAGTCTTTGTCAGCCGCCTTCGGATGAGACTTTCCCAACTGGTGAACAGTAGCCAGTGGTAAGTACTTCTCATGCTGGTGAACAGTAGCCAGCATGAGTCTTGATCAGCTGCGACTTACAACTCAAAAGACCTAAACAGGACTTTACATTTGAGAACTAGAGCTATCTAGAGACAACTGACGCTGGTAGGACTTAGGATTTGATCCACCAAAACACCAAAACTAGAATCTAAACAAGTAGCTACTGGGGAAAGGAAACTTAGCCAAATTTCCCAACATATATACTCGTAACTAATTTTAAATAAATAAGCGATAAGACGCCACAACTAAAATTCTAGAGCAATTGCGAAGATAACTACGATATGCTATTTAAATTATTTTGGGGAAAGCTCGCGATGCCATTACGAGAAAAATAATTTAATAAATTAGGTGATATTAATTTCGAGGCAAATTTCATAATTTAAATTATAGATCATCGAAGTGAATCGAGTCCCAATTTCTCTACACTTTCGGCCACCATGTCTATAAGGCTTAAGATTTATTTTGTTCCAATCATATTTCATATTGGGTACAATTTAATAGATGAGCTTGATTAATTTTAGAAAATATATGGAGCAGAAATGAAATAAATCAAACTAATAACACTCTAGCCATGTAAATTAAATGAGAAGTGCAATACCTATTTTGGGGCAGCTAGAAACATATAAGACAAACTCTTGGGAAGGCATGTTGGTAAAATAGCCTAAGGAGACATCGTGATTGTCTCTCTACCATTCTTGTAAGAAAACTTGTACTCCAGACCTCTCCACTCTCCCTCACAAAACTTCATCTTCTTCACCCTAAAAACTCCATTGAAGGACCTCAAACTTGCAGCCCCAAACAAGCCACCACAACAACCCCATCTCTCTTCAAACCACTTCAATAATTACATAGAACTCATCCGCATCTCACCTTCTATCCATTGATACCAAAATCCCTATCATTTGACAACCTTTATTTTCGACCCTTTCTACAAAACAGGAAGAAAATACTAGATCTAGGTAGATCTAGATGCTACACAAGGATTGAAGCAAGAAGAAGCAAAGGTTGGAGCAAGAGGAGGCCATTTTCGAAGTCTTAAGAGTAGAGCTTGAATCTGGAAATTTCCTCAACAAGTAAACCCTTTCCTACTCTCCTTTGGACCCTCTTAGCATAATGAATGGCTTGCATGTACGATCAAGAGGCTAGATATCAAATTTGAGAGCATTTGGCTAAGTGATGATCAAGATATGCATATATGTTGGTAAATGAGTGATAATGTGTTGCTTGTTGATAGTAGAGCTTTTTTACGTTTGATCTAGCTAAGGATGCATGCTATAGGATCAAGACATGAACTAGTTAGGTTCTCAAATTATGGATCAAGGTGTTGGAATATGGTTTTTCCCATTTTTGGTTGAAGTTTGATGAAATTATATGAGTAGATGAGAAATCCCGTAGAGACTATGCACATATCTGACTTTGTTGAAGAAATTTAAAAAGCTTCCCTAACTTGTAATTATATGAATTTTGAATGTGTTGTATTTTATCATGTTAGAAGTATTTTTCATCTAGGTTGAGTGAAAAATGTTATGTGTTTTGGAAGATATGAATTTTACAAAATCGTGTGACATTTTTGTGAGCAAGCCTCATACATAATAATTGGAAAAATAGTTACACTTTATAAAACTAATTCCTAAATTCATGATAAATAATAGACATTGTTTTAATTTTGTGTGCCGAGTTTCATCTTCGTATCGTAAACATGGAGTAAATTAAAAATAGGGGAAGACAGGTCTTGGTTTTTGTTAAAATCCAATATTTGGAAAAGTTGGCTGAATTATAGCTCCAAATGCCTCTTGTATAAGGTCTATTACATGATTCCTGATTGAGATGATTTTTGAATATGTTATACTTGATCTTGTTTTTGAAATTTTGGCTTAGGTTTCGTTGACAAATAATATGTGGTTCGTGAGAAATGTGTCATGCAAAAACGTGTGTCATTCGGCGTTGCATGTTTGAAAATAATTCTTAAAAGTGTACTTAGACATTTTAGAAAATTCTAATTTTTTTTATGAGTCGTAGACATATTTTAGGAACTTCATGCTAATTTTCAAGTCTTTATCACTTGTAATTTGTCCATGAATAATTTTCTAGGTCACACCCCTGTTTGAAAACCAGTAGCAAAACCCCCAGGAAATGCATTCTCCCTCAGCCCGTAACATTCAAATGAGAAAAGATATTGATAAATCGTCAATTGGAGCATGTTCATTTGAAAACCTAGTTTCAGCATATTAAATTTCATAATAAAATTATTTTTCAATTTTAAATGGTCTTAATTTGAAAACATCATTTTTCCTTAAGTCATAACTAGGAATTTTTCTAAGTTTTTAGAGTCTTTCTAATTATCACCCAAATGTTTTCTAAACTTAATAAAAATGTTTCCGATTGAAAGTATATTTTCTAAACAACTTTGCATAATTATTTTATTAAATACTTGCATCTTTAGTATTAGGACTTTAGCATATTTTAGAGTCTTAATTGTTGATGTCATTTAAATTTAATATTTTAAGCCACAAGGATTAATGTTGGATACATGAAAATGTAAATGGTGAAGAGAGGCTTGAGATGTGATAATTTCGGATACATAACTTGGTATATTATTGATAAGCATATCAACTTGTTAAGAATGAGCATGATTGATCACATATGAGCTTAAACATAGAACAATCACATGATTCATGCTAAGTAAATTAAATGATCTAGTTGTGCATAAGAAGCATGCATGGATTTGAACAACACACCTTGTAATTAAGTGTTATAAAATTAGGTGCTAGTGATTGGGAAAAAGTGGCATCAACTAGTGACACCAAGTTATCCATTTCATAGGCTTTAAGGTGGGCACTACTTTATCCTACAAATGATTTTTGCAAATGTTTTCAATTGAAAATGAAAAATATTTTGTTTTAAAGTATGGAGCACCGTATAAATGTTTTAGCACCTTTGCAATTGTTATTGATGATGTTGATGATGATGATGATGAATGGACAATTGAATTTGGGTTGAATTACTCACCCTTGTATGATGAATGATATTTGAGATGTGCTGGATCGAGAATCGCTACCCCATGGTTTATGTATAAGACTAATGCATTAGCCCGGAGGTTGTGTGAAAGCCTAGCGGTTGGGTAAGGACTTCGATCCCCTTACTGGGTGGATGGCGAGCGCCACTCCCATCTTACCCCATATGTGAAAATGTGATGATGAAATGATGAGTATGTGATGACGAAATGATATAATTTTTGGAAATTATGATCGTAATTGGTGCCACAAAATGAGTTGGGTCGACCCTTGTGAGGTAAATTGTTTTTGTGCATTCTCAAGTTCAATTCAATAAAACCTTTGTGCTATGCATATGTGATAAGGTGAATTTCCATAATATTATATATGTAATCTATTTTCGGGAGACCGTAAACACTGGGTACGTGGAGTACTCAGCCCCTGTGTGTGTTTTCCCCACATGCAGGTACATGGTGATAGCGGCGGCAGCGTTGTGGTGGTGAATATAAGATGTTGGTTCGCTTGTGAACCGTTATGAATTAAATTGTAAACCCCTTTGACTATTGGTTCATTTCTCTCTTTTGTGTTACATGACATGACTATTTAAACTACTTAAACCTTTTTGTTTTGTAAGTCCAAATTGCAACCCACTTTTGATGCATTACTTGAAGTATTTCGACCTTAATGGCACGATCTAGATTTAACTCATTATGGCATGTTATCCTATCTTGATTTATTTGAATTATTATTCGGTACTTGAGCTAAGGGACTATGTCTTCATACATAGCGCCCATGTATTGTTTTTGGTATATTTATGCAGGCGATTTGTTGTTCCAAGTCGTACTTGGCGTAAGACCCGCGTGGTGGTCATTATTTGAATTCAAATGGTCAATTCTATATTCTCCACTCTTTAATTTTGAACACATTATTTGCTTCCGCTACACTTGAACTTTTGTTTATCATTTTGATTTAAATTACTTCTTCAAAAACGAGTTCAAGTTCTTTTGATAAATTCTACTTGCTTTCGTCGCTCTTTAAATAAATTTCAAAAATTATTTTTAAACCACTAAAACCCTTAGCCTGCATTGTTCGCTCGTGGGTCTGCCGCATAGGCCCGATTTGAAGGCGCAATAAGCCTCTTGGCTTTGTTGATCCACGGTATCCTGATTATGTACTTCGACTACACCAGGCTATCTTTGGTCTCAAGCAAGCTCCTCTTGCTTGGTATCAAGGATTTCGAAGCTTCTTGGCGTCTCTCGATTTCTTTGCAGCTCCTCTAGTACTTCTCTATTCGTATTTAGCCATAGGGGAATTCTTGTATATTTATTAGTGTATGTCGATGATATTATCATTACTGGCAACAACAAACTGGTATTATCCACTCTTCTCTCATTTATGAAGCGCGAGTTTGCCATCAAGGATATGGGTAAACTAGGATATTTTCTTGGACTCGAAGTCTCTTATTCTACCACATGTTTATTTCTTTATCAAACGAAATATGCTCATGACATATTAAAACGAGCAGAACTCCTCAAATCCAAACATGTGGCAAAACCACTCGCACCGAGTGCTTCCTTTACCAGAGATGGTGATCTATTTGACGATCCCACACTTTTTCGGTCTCTCATTGGAGCATTACAGTACTTGACTATCACTCGAGTGGATCTCGCTTATTCCGTTAATACTGTAAGTCACTTTTAGCAACATCCAACGAATGATCATATCCAAGCGTTCGAACAGATATGACAATATGTAAAAGGCACTTTGGGATATGGCCTTTCATTAAAGAACGACACACCTATTCTTCAAGGCTACTCGGATACGGATTGGGCGTGATGTGCTGACACTGGTCATTTGATGTATGGATATGCTATCTATCTCGTTCTGAATCTTGTTTCCTGGAGTGCTAAGAAGCAACCAACCGTTGCTCGTTCCAGTTGTGAATCAGTGTACCATGTCATTGCAAACACTGCTTTGGAGCTACTATAGGTTATTAACATTCTTCGAGATCTGCATGCTCAACCCATTTGTGCTCCTTTTCTTTTCTCGGACATTTCCAATGCAATTTTTCTCACACAAGATTTGGTTTCCCATTAAAGAGCAAAGCATATTGATATCGACTACCATTTTGTTCGTGAGTTGTAGATTCCGGACGTTTGGTGATTTGTCATGTTGCTTCAGAGGATCAAGTTGCTGAAATTTTTACGAAGAGTCTATCAAAACCTTTGTTCGAGTTTTTTAGGACCAAGCTACGTGTTACAAGTTTCTGCACTTCTTCACTTGAGAGGGGTGTTATATATATTCATATCCTTTGATAGATATATTCATAAGAAATGAAGGCGCAAGATATGTCAAAAAATCGTACGACGAGTGGAGTCTAGAAGACAAAAGAATAAATCAACTTGGCTCCGTAGCTCTAGAAGCCATACTATCTTCCCCACTTGATGCCTTGGTGGAGAAAGTAATGTAGGTCAACAGTGCAAAAGAAGTTTGGAGCTACCTCGACACACTTTGCCATGAAACCATCAAATAAAGCGCAACAAACTGCAAGTGTGTGTCAACAAGTATGAGTCATTCCAGTTGCAACCACGAGAGATCATAAAGGCGATGGAAAAGAGATTTAACGCCATCTTCAGTGAGCTCAATGCTTTGGATAGGCCACACTCCAATACAAATCTTAATGCCAAGATCCAATCTGAGATGTCGAAAGAGGATTGGTTTGCCAAGACAACCGTACTGAAAGAAAAAGACTTATCCAAAATGACAACCAATGAGTTGTTCGCCCAACTACAGGCCCATGAATGAGACATCCAAATGGTGAACAAGAATGAATCTATGCGAGCAGCCAGCTCTCCAAGCCATCAATTTGAAGACGCAGCTTACATCGTGAAGAAGGATTCCAAATGGAAAACTAAGAAACCCTTCTATACTGTTCGGCCAGCTGGTCAGTCAAGCTTAATACTCCCTCCATCCCGTCATATTAGGGGTGGAGGATAATGCACAAAAACCAAGAGTTGTTAGTGTGATAGAATTAATATTTTATTGGTGAGTGTTAAAAAAACTTGTCTTTTTAGGAAATGGGACTATTAAATGGGACGGACTGAAAAAGAATTTGGGACTAATATGATAGAACGGAGGGGGTACAAGATAACACCAACAACATCTAGTTCTCAATCCAAGGAAGGAGAAATCTCAATCGCCGAGCTTGAAGAACAAATGAGGAGGCTTTCCAAACTCCTCAAGAAGGCAAAAGGAAAGAAGGAAGCACCAGATTCAGATGAAAAGAGGTTCCTCAAGCAAGCCCCAGAGCATGCTTCCAATGTGGTTCTTCCAAACACCTGAAGTTCGATTGTCCAATGCTGATGAAGAACATGAAGATCCAGGATTTCAGACTAGTAATACTTAAGGCCAGGCTGATGATCAAGAAGCTAGGATTGAGGATGCTCAAGCTTAAACAAATGTCGAAAATAGTGCTGAAGCAGAATGTGGAGTACAGATTGAAGACGGAGCCCATACAGAAGACCATACTCAGAATCATCTTCCAGTCCAGTCCGACCAAGGTGCAAACCATTAAGTGTTGGGAAACGAGATTAATCCTAAAGACTATTTTTTCACAAACGTGCCGGTCACAGGTGTTCACTCTGAAGAGCCCTTCACTCAATCCATCGAGGTCGAAGAACTTCATCGATCCAAATGGCTTCGCAACCATCCAGAAGAAGCAGTACTGGATGATGTTGCGAATCTAGTTTGAACCAGACAAGGCAGTATGCTACTCACATGCTACATCTTTCAAATCGAGCCAACATGAGTAGCAGACACACTTCAATCAACTGACTGGATAAACGCCATGCAAGAGGAACTTGCAGAATTTACTAGCAATCAAGCTCGAGACTTGGTTCATCATCCATCACATCAGTTTGTGATAGGAACCAAGTGCGTATTCAAGAACATGCGAGATGAAGCTGGTAACATAGTCAGAAAAAAGCCAGACTAGTTGTCAAAGGATATGCGCAATGCGAAGAAATTGATTTTGCTGAGACCTATGCTCCCGTAGCCAGACTAGAGGCTATAAGGCTATTTCTAGCTTATGCTGCATATCATGGATTCACTATCTATTAGATGGACGTGAAGAGTGTCTTTCTCAACTGCGAACTAAAGGAGGAAGGATATGTGGAGCAACCTCCTGGTTTGGAAGAAGGCAATTAAGTATACAAGCTGCGAAAAGCTCTACATGGATTGAAGCAAGCACCGCAAGCTTGGTATGAGACCTTATCCCAATTCATACTGAAGAACGTATTTAGAAAGGGGAAGATCGACAGGGCTCTGTTTCTAACCAAATATTAAGATGACATCCTACTGGTCCAGATTTATATCGATGATATTATTTTTGGGTCAAGGAATATGAACCTTTGTGAGAAATTTTAGCGGCTTATGCAGAGTCATTTTCAAATGAGTATGATGGGTAAAATGATGTACTTCTTAGGACTTCAAGTACATCAGTCCAGCAAAGGAATATTCATCAAATAAAAGAAGTACACCAGAGACTTGATCAACAAGTTTCTTCTAGAAAATACTAAGTGTCTTAGGATTCCTATGAGCACGAACCTGCAGATCACATTGGATGAAGATGGAGAGTTAGTCGACCCATTAGCATATAGAGGAATCATAGGCTCACTGCTATACTTCATAGCAAGCCGACCTGATATTTTTTATGTTGTCGAAGTATGCGAAGTTGCTCAACTATGATGTGGACTCAGGATGTGTTCCCATCCACTGCGACAATCACAATACAATGTGCATCACAAAGAATCTGGTTCATCATTCCAGAACCAAGCACATTGACATACGACATCACTTCATTCATGATCATGTCGAGAAGAAAGATATAAGCATGGAGTACATTCATTATGATCATCAGCTTGCCAACATCTTCACGAAACTACTTCTAGAAGCTCAATTTAAGGAGCCCTGTATCAAACTTGGTCTTATGGAGTTTGATTAGATTGAAGAAGGAGAAGAATGAGTCCAAGTTCTCATTCACTATCTTGGATTTCTGAAGAATGTGGATTAAACTAAGTCCAAGCTCTTAGTTTTTATTACAAAAAAAATTGATACTGAGTCCAAGCTCTCAGTATGCCTTTTCAGTAATCATTTAAAGGATATGTAAAATTTAAATATCATCAAGTGGTTCAACAAGTGGTTGAAGATGATGAGAAGCAGAGTAAGATTGAGTCTAAGCTCTCAATCTTTCAAGGCTATTGAAGATGAAGAGATGTGGATTAAAATCGAGTCCAAGCTCTCACTATATTTTTGATTGAAGACTAAGCTAACAGAGATTCATGCTGACAATTTCTGATCTAAGCTCATGCATCTATACCGACTCTAAAGCATTCCATGCCTATGAGCCAGGCTAATGACCACATTTTGGGCGGGATGTTTGAACTTCATATTGGCGTATTAGATAAACCATATTAAATGCGTAGTTAATACGAGAAGATCACGAACAAACATTCGAATCTTTTACTGAATTATGTAGTCTAATCGTATCCTGCTAAGTCAGCATATTCGAAACTTGAAGAGGAAAGCCATGTCAAAACCCAAGACCCATTTCGTAGAAGTCGCCGATTTCCTAGAAGTCGATCTGACTTTTTGGTACTCGATCCCAACCGTTAAGTTTTCCGAATCCACTGATTCTCTTCTGAATGTAAATAAGGGTGACTTGTTGCCTTAGGTGCCATATTCTTTGCCAATCCCTATCTTCCACCGTGCTTATACTTCAAGATCTTTTTTCTAACCTTATCAAATATCTCGATGAAGAAGAAGACGAAGCCACCCGATATCTCAGGAATCAACCTTTTTGGGTGGGGCCAAAGAAGGGGAAGAATTAGAAGGAGCAGAAGAAATCAGAAGGTTTCTTCTCAGGCATCTCCTTCTACTAGTTGTCTCGATCCTACAAGATCAAGAGATGGACTACTATAGGCTCACATCTTAGAGAGCTCTTTGTTGCATGATGTGTAGAAACTGTGAAACTAGTTCATGCAGTCGAATGAGAAGAGAAATCCGGAGGGGTAAGGTGAAAACGAAAAAAGATGTCTCCTTGCTAATCTCAGCTGCAAAATCTGAGAAAGACATCCCTATTTTTCTTGCCACTGCTGTTAGATTACCATTGCCAACGACAACAGACCTCTGTAAGCAGAGCTGCTGAAAGTTGGTCAGAATATCAAACACGCTTCCGTCGATGCGGTACTGTGCTTGGATGACAGTACAAGCAACTGCTAGATGAAGATGAAGACCAAGAGTAGCCTAGCATAGTCATGTAATAGATTTGTATAGGTTTCTTGAGTTAGTTTATCCTTGTACTTGTAATAAAAATACTTAAATGATAAACTAACCTATTAATGAAATTTAGGGGTGAGCATGAGTCAAGCCGGCTCGCAAGCTACTCGGGATCGGCTCGAAAAAAACTCGAAATTGACTCGATAATAGTCGAGCCAAGCTCGAGCTATTCGAGTAGCTGTCGAGCTCGAGCTCAAGCTTTGTGATAATCGATTCGACATGCTCGCGAGCCTTATCGAGCTCGAGCTTAAACCGAGCATGAGTCGAGCTTGGGTTCGAGCTAGACTCACGAGCCTTATCGAGCTTAATATAATTTTAATTTTTATTCCTAAAATTATTATTTAATAATAAATAATATAATTTTTTAATTAAAAATTAAAATAAATTAAAACAATCGAGCCGAGTCGAGCTTGACGAGTTTGACCTCGAGTCGAGCTCGAGCTTGAAAATTTAAGCTCGGTCGAGCCGAGCTCGAGCTTAGAAATTTCGAGTCGAGCTCGAGCTCGAGCTCGAGCCTTGACATACTCGGCTCGACTTGGCTCGTGATCACCCCTAATGAAATTCTCTATTTGTCCGACAATGGTCTTCATTCTTCATAAGTTGAACTTACACACTATAGTATAATCAACAAGCTTCTTTTGCTTGCTTATTTACTTAAGATTTTAATCCTATAAACTAACTTGAAATATTAATCAAGAAATATTTCTCCAATCATATAAGGAGAAGATCTTAAGTAGAAGTGAGGGGGAATCTTTCTGAGTTTATAGACTGATAGTTTTCACTGCTCATCAACTTAGGTTAGAGATGGCTTTGACCACACCAAAAAGGGGGAAATTGTTAGGAAATTTGATAGAAATATCCTTCCTTTGATTTTTTTGTGTGTTTTGGTGGGTCAAAGTATGTAAAAGCCATATTATATAGTTTCAGCCTTGTTGAAAATTGTGAAGTCTTAAATTGGATCTTTTATGGAGTTGTAAGCTGATATAAAGACTAGACTGACCAATCACTTTAGAACGTACAAACGACTCAAATAGACTAAGGTTCACTCCAAACTCTACAAGTCTGGATGACTATGAGTCTAGCTGAAGTTTGAATTCGCCAAGTACGGGTCCAACAAGTATGGTCTCAACGTATACACCACACTTACTAGCATAGGCACCAAGTATACACTGAAGGATTACGCCATCAACATGGAGTTGCAAGTATGACAGCATCAACATAGGTTTTCTAGTCATGGTCCTAGGATATGAAGATAAAAAGAATTTCTTGAGGAGCGTACTGAAGAAGTACAAACTTTAAGTATTGGAGAAGCCTTAAAGTCTACAAGCACGAAACACCAAGTTTTGTAACCTAGGAGAACCAGTCTGAGACTCCTCAAACTGGCAAATACTGTCATTCTGAATAAAAGATGAATCATCGCTATCAATTCAGAAAAAGGTAGAAAAGGGGCAAAACTTTAAGAAAAGCACCACCTATCTGCCTAGCGTAGTAGCCAATAGAGGCATCCGATTGAACATCTTCCAATTAGTCTCTAATGGGCATCTATCTCAAACCTTCAACCATACGACTTTTAATACCGGAGATTTCAACAAGAAGAAGGTTACTAAAACTAATCGAATAATTTCCTACAGAAACCGTGTACGCAAAATCTAACACCATCTGAGCTTACTTTCGAGGCTTCTTTAAGCTTCTCCGTGTGTCACCTGAGTGAACACGAGACTCAGAACTTTAGAGTTGTTAAGTTATTTTCTTGGTAGTCTTTCTCTCAAAGAAAGACTACAACAATTAAGTACGTCTTGTACTCTAACTCTTACGTGAGACCTTCCACCGAGGAGATAGTTCAAGGAGGAACTATAAACACCCCATTCCGGCTACGAGGAGGTTGAGTGGTGCACCCACACTTTAAGTAGCTACGAAGCGAATAACTAATCAGGGACTAGACGAGTGCGCTTGTGGATCGCTGGATTAGGCATTCACCGACAAGATATATACCATAGGAGCACCTGTAAAATTCTAAGCTCAGTGGATTACCAGACCGAGTGTCTGAAGAGTGGATGTAGGATGGTTTAGTCCGAACAACTATAAATTTGTTTGTCATTTACCTTTTTCTTCATTTCGTCAGCTTATTCATATTTTAAAACTCAACACTAAGCATATTTGACGCTAAATACATGAACGAGATTTGACTTACAAGGTTGACACGTAATCAGCAGCTTGGATAAGTGCAAGCTTACCAAATAAACGAACTTAATTTTGCTGTGCATTGACTCTTTTCTTTGATAAATCGGGACAAACACAATTCAAATTTTTTAATGATAAAAGTTGGTCGGCACTAAGGTGAGGCAACTCAACAAAAGTCAAGAACCAAAAGTTACTATTTTTTTTATGTAAATTCAATTGTTTTTTAAAATAAGAAATGTTGGTAGGCACGGGTCAAGACCCAATTTTTTTATATATAAATTTAACTTATAAATATAATAATCAAATCTAAAAATTCATTTTCAATCACAACAAATCAAAAATTGACATTAAGCTCATCAAATCTAATAAATTCGAAGATACAACCATATAAATTAGACTAACATGCTTAATAAATAACGAAACAAGGTCACAAAAAATAGGTAATCCTAATTTTTCAAAATCTTTTTCATACAAGTAATGCACCCAGTCAAATATCAAAACCAAAAAATTTTGAATTGTCACATGAATGGAGGTTGGGACCGTGTCTGACACGGTCGGGACCATGTATTATTCGGTCGGGATCAATATTAGGTCCCTAGCACTTTTTTTTTGTTTCTTTCTTTGGTCGGGATCACTATTAGGTTCCTACCATCTTTTTATTTTTTTGGTCAGGATCACTATATATATATATATATATATATATATAGGGATTGGATCCGGTGATAAAAAATCCTCCCGTGATAAAATGATAAAGCTGCTTGATTACCTTTACAATGTTGCTTGATTGTGTTTTAGTTGTTGCTTGATTACAATGTTGCTTGATTCTATTTCAGATGTTGCTTGATCATTTATTGCTTGATAGCGTTTTAAGTGTTGCTTGATTAGTTATTAGCCATTGATTTAATTAGATTTAATGGATCAGATTCATTCTTATTTTTAATATACTTATTTATTATCATATGATCCCTCCTCTATATATATATATATATATATATATTTAAATATGGAGGTAAGGATTGTATGATGACAATTTTTTTAAAAATGTCTCAAAAAATAAGACACGATCCAAATCTATTTTTATAACTTTTCTAAAAAAAAAGTAAAACGTTTTCTTACAAAATGTTATAAATATGTCATTTGGGGTATTTGTTGAAGTTTTTCATAAGATAAAATATTTTTATGATATTAAATAGAAAAAGGGGTATTTCAAATTTCTCCACCATCAAATATGTGAAGGGATTGGTGAACTGAATCACAAAGTCCGTTTGCCAAGATCGTTAATTGGAATATCAAAAAAAAATTGATATGCCTATGATTATTCCTAGCATGCTCCTATTGATTATGCATAAGAGGGTTTATGCGGAATACCTGGATTGTAGAAACCTGAAGAACGAGTGCGCAGAGATTTGATCTTGATATCTTTTCCCGCGCACAATGATTAATTCCTAACAGATAAAAGGAATTGAATCTATGAAAATTAATGAACAATTTTTGAAAACAAAGAGGGAGAGAAATAAGAAGATCCTCTTGATCTGATCTTCTGATCTGTATCCCAACTCCAACCCGAATATCTGGTGAAGATTCCCTTCGGATTCCTTGCCCGGTTGAGAAGTAGAATTTCCTCCTCGTTTCTCAGATCTAGTCGATCACCACAGCTCCCAAAATATGATTTGCTGTGTGCAACATATGATTTTGTGGTGTGTTGTGATCTGAGAACCTGAGGCCTATTTATAGGAAAATACCGGACTTCTATTGGGCCAGAGTTTTCATGGGCCAGACTAGGGACCAGAATGCAAATAGCAAAAAATGCCTATCAATTAATTAATTCCCATATTCAACAAAAAATATAATTAATTAATTAATATTGATTCATTCCACCAGAGAATCAATATTGTCCTACCTATTTGCTACCACGTTTTGAGATACGGGTTGCATGGGCTCGGTATATCCCCAAATTTAAGGTTACAGACATTTGTTAATTAATTTAAGCTCGAACAAGCTATTTAATTAATTAACATCTTATATTCCTTAGTCAATCCACTCAAACCTTTTCACTTATGCTTGGACTTAATCAGCCTGCAGGACTTCAGCATAACGAACCTTTTAAGCTGCTCAGGGAATGTCACCATCCTATACTGGATGTGGTTACCTAGTTCCAGTACCAGACAGTCATACACAAACTGCTATCACCGAAGATACAGATATACAAGTTCAACTAGAGCCTTTCACTGCAACTCAAAGTGATACACAATATGTGTATACTTCTGTGCCTTCATATAGGCTTAGGATCTTATCAAGCAATAGAGATCTAGATTCTTTTAATGTCAGATAAAAGAATCGATCTCGACTTAGGTCCTTATCAATGTTTGCCCCACACCAGCATACCAAGTCATCCAAGATAAGATGCTTATTACCGCGTATGCTGCAGCCTACACCGACAGTTTATCCTGGAACTGTCTCAGTTGTGGTAACTATTTATATCTCGCTAGGTCAAACGATCCATACGATCTTCCGTGATCTTCTACACATCATATGATCTCTCTATCGACGAGATAAGAGGATAATTGCATTTGCGACACATGTTTTTCAATTCAGACACGAGATGAACATACACCATTTATGATTCCCAGTATATTAACCAATCGACCTTGTACATAATATAGCAAACATAATGCTTTCAGTATATAAATCCATCAATATGTATCTCAGATAACTAGGTAGGTTAATCACCTTAATTCTCTAATCATAATCAAATGACAAATTCAATAAATTTAATAAATGCGAAAAAAAATTTGAAACATAAAATTTAATAAATTCACAAAAATAATATTAAATGAATTTTGTACTGTAGCGTAACCAATTTTTAATTGTTATATTATATTAATCCGTGCAAGATTTATTAATAACCAGTTTTTTATTATTACCTACGATAAATCAATTTTGTGCTGTTACATTATCAATTTGCTTAATATTATTTATAACCAATTAATAACACTCATTTAAATAACTAATAGTAAATATATTTATGTTGCGGTTAGCTTTACAAAACATTTATTTAATAAATCTAAAAACTTATATTTGATATATATTATGTTATTGTTTAAAACCATATAGTATCAAGTATAGCACTAAAAATAAACAATTATGAAAGGATGTGCGTTAAAATTTATTTACATTTAAAATAAATACAAACAATCACAAAGTTTAACTTTAGTATGAATAATTTTTAATTGATAATATTTAGTGGCAAAAAGATTTTATGTTTATAATTGCATAAATTTCAAATTTTATGTTTTATTTTCAAAGATCTGTAAAATATGTAATTCTTGAGAAATTAATGGAAAGTAAGTTAATTCCAAGTAACCCAACTTTTTTTTTTCAAGCATTCGTTGTTCGAATGGTGAGAGGAGGCCAAGAGTTGCTCATTTAAACACCCTTATATGCTAATTCTATTAATAAATTATAATAGGGCAATTTGGTACATTTATATTTTAGTTACAATTAATTACAGTAATTAAAATAATAATTTTTTTAATATTGCAATTTTTAAAAGAATTAATATGCATTATTCTGGTGTTTTCATTTTTTAATAGTCATTAAAAAATCTTAATCAAGATATATATGTCCCGTCCCGGATCTATCAGTGTAAAATAAGTTGTGCGTTGAATTAATTAGTTTGATATAATTAAATGGGCTAAAGTTCAGTTGATTGAAAAGTTTAAATTCAGGTAGGTACTAAGTCAATTATCAAATATACTCCACCAATTGGTTGGAAAGCGGTGGGTTTCAAATAATAATCGAATTAGCAAATAACTCACATAAAAACTAAAGCAAAAAGAAAGGACAAAAGAGTTCATAATGGTTTGGGACTTAACTGTACCTACGTCTACTCATCATTCTCCACACATGAAAATTACTATCAAATAGTTGCTTACAGTTACAACTAATAATCTTCTTCAACGGGAGTTTTCAACTGACTATGGTCGCAGGGAAATGAAGTTGGTTGAGTTGTATCGCAAGAGATCCACTTGCAAGGCTACTTTCCTCCACTTCTCTCTTGAACTGGTCAGCAACTTCGGAACATCAACTTGTTGCGTCTTTAAGTTCTCTCCACACAGAATGTCGATCAGAGTGAGAAGTTTTCTCACGTAAACTGATAAGTGATTGGAACCTTGCTGTACTTTAGCCTTAGTGTTAGCATTTTTGTTAGAGAAATCCTTCATTTACCTTTTGTGTTTTGGTGGGTCAAAGGTTGTAAAAGCCATCTTAGTAAATTTTTCAGTTTCTAGAGTTCTAAAATTGCAATCATTGTATAGGATCAATCGAGTTGTAATAGAACTAAGTGGCTGAAGACCGAGCATAGAAAATGCTTGAGAACTGAAGAAGTGTAGGCTTTGTAACTTGGATTTCACCAAGTACGGCCTTTTCAAGACTAAGTTTGTGTACTCAGTATAGGGTTTTCCATACTGAATAAGGGAAGTCACTATGAGGGCTTTCCTGTACTGACTAGGAGAAGTCAGTATGAGGGCGTTTCCATACTGACTATGGGAAGTCACTATGAGGGATAGCTATACTGACAATGGGAAGTCAATATGAGGGATAGCAATACTGACTTAGGGAAGTCATTATAAGAGCCTCTACCTATAAAGCACGAGCTATTCGAAGACATCGAAGCTCAGTCCGACTTCGGCATATTCATGCCTAAGTATAAGTCAGCATGAGGATATCCAAACTTGGATTCCTTAGACTGATACTTAGTCTTACGCAAAGCTAGTGTATAGTACACTAACACAATAGAGCAAAGCAAACTTATAGTATAGGCTATGATTGGACGACATCTTCCATGAGTCTAACGACTTGATTTATGTGTCTAACGGGCGGAAATTCAAAATGCTCGAGGATTCCTCTATAAATAGGTCTGCCCCCAACCTTAAATTGTTAACGAATCCCACTCTACAAAGAGAATTTATCTAAGCCATCTCTATGCTAAAACTCTATGAGTTTTCATATTTCCTTACACGAGACTTGAGTTCCTGACTCAAATTATTACTACGTGCTACACTCTCTTAGCACGAGGCTGAAGATTTCCAGCTAAAGCTATCCTTTGGTGAATATATCTTTCAAGATATATATTCATAGCAGTCAGTTTCTTACTCTGGGATTTTGATTCTTACGGGCTTTTGCCAACCACCTGAGTTCTGGGAAGAACAGTAAACATCCAACCACCAGGAAGAAGGTTGCGGGGTGTCGTCCCCACTTCAACCTGAACACTAAGCGTACAAGGAGTTCCTAGGCTAGTGACCACACCAGGCTGAAGGACGAAGGTGCGGACGGGTTGTGTATAGATCGTAAGGAGGCATGTATTTAGTTAGTGATTTATCCATACCTAGGGTCTGAAGAGTGGATGTAGGATTTTAAGATCCAAACCAATATAAAATATCTTGTGTTCTTTACTGCTCTCATTTATATTTTTGTCTTGTTCAGTTTTGCAAACTGACTTTCAAAACCTTCAATACTTTTTCACGCATTGAAGCGTATATACTGTGAAACTTAATTAACAACGACAAGCCTAAGCTTAACTTTTATCAAGTACCATAAACTAAGTTCTATCGGTTTAGGAGAACAAGTGCAAGTTATCATATTTTTACTTCGGCTGCATATATTCGTACTCTGATTTTGGGACCAACAAGTGGTATCACGCGCAAGGTTCTTACAAACGTAGGTTGTGTTGAGTCGCTTAAGACCAGATCGATGTTCCTTACACTTTGTTTTTGTTTGTGTGTATTCAAGCTAAGGTACGCAGAGATGGCACAAATTACAAAGCTTCCAAAGTATTCATCAGAAAATTTTGAGATATGAAAGAAGCGCTCGCTGATAATGTTGAAGAATGTCCATCCAGAGATGGCTGAGGTTCTAACCACCGGACCACTAAAGATCACCAAAGTAAACACGTAGCTCGGAAGAGCAGGAGGCCCGGAGATAGTGAACAAACCTTATGCTGAGTGGACGAATGATGACAAAATTAATTTTCAGATGGGTTCAGTGGCCATAGCACATTCTTCAATCCCTACCAGAGCCATTAGTTGACGAAGCTCTTGCATACGACAACACCAAGAAGATGCGGGAATTCTTTGGCACTCTTTGCCCAGACACTGATCAGATGAAGCAAAACAAGCTTCAAAATTGTGTAGATAAGTATGAGTCATTCCAAATGCTTCCTGGTGAAAATGTTACGTCAATGGAAGCTAGATTTAATGCTATTATTTGTGAGCTAAAGAACTTGGGGAGAACATATGAGATTGCATATATGAACGCGAAGACTCTCTCCAAGATGCCCAAGGAGGACTTGTTTGTAAAAGTCACCAGCTTGAAGGAGAAGGATCTCTCCAAGATGACGACCAAGGATGTGTTCGCCCAGCTACAAGCTCACGAGTGGGATATAATAATTGCAATCAGGAATGAAGTCGTGCGGAATGTTAGCATTCATCCCGAGGAAGACGTTGTTGGGAATTCAATAAAAGGCCCCATAAGCCTCATCAAGCTTACAAATCATCCGGACTGACGTCGAAATCAAAGTCATCAACAACACATTCCTACCAGAAGAAGGAGGAAGAGAGAGCTCAATCAAAGAGCTTGAGTAGCAAATGAGGAAGCTGACAAAATTTCTTGAGAAAGCCAAAGCCAAGAAGGAAGGTTCACAACCCAGTGAACAAAATTTCAGTGAAAGACCTCCCAAGGCATGCATGCTTAGAATGAAACTCTCCAGATTACCTCAAGTACGAGTGCCCACTTGTATCCAAGGAAGAAAGAGAATTCCTGAAGAGGGTTTTCAAGAAGAAAGCTTCCAGAGCTATTGCAAAGGCCATGCTATCCAGAACTGATGAACCAGACATTTCAGATAACAATGATGGCTATTACACTTTGGACGATGAGGCCGTGGAGGATGCATTCCTAGTGCTGATGGCCAAACTTGGAGAAGAAGACGGAGCATCTGAATCCGTAGAAGAAGGAACTGAAGCTAAGTCGCAGAACCCGACATAGATTTCCAACTAAGTTTTGAAGATGAATCCGATTCTTATTGCTCAGATTCAGAAGATGTTACCCTCGAAGTCTTAAATAAAGATATTTCAAAATTTAATGAATGAAAAAATGTTTTAGTTGGCGGAATGCCTCCCTGAAACTTAAAGTTTCAAAATTGACCGAGGAAATACAAGGATCTAAGTCAATAAGTGATGAGCTCGCCAATCTTAGAGAGGAGCATTTTACGTTACTTGAATCTTTTAAATCTTTTTCTGAAGAATGCGAATCTATAAAGCTGAAAATATCGAGTGATCAAAAGCATATTTGCTCGCTTTATACTAGCACTAGCTAAGTTTTAGAAGCCCTGAGTTTACAAAGAGATCCATCTGATAAGTCAGGACAAGGTTTTTCATGTCCTGGTTTTTCAGAAAACAATTTTAGCGATCATGCTTCAACCTTTGAAACAAGAAATATTTCTAATCATCATTTTAAGAAGGACTCTAGTTTAGAAGTTAAGCAGTTAGGTAGAGGAGTAGTCAGTATGTACAGAGACTCCTCAGTGGCCAATCAGAGCATAGAGAGGATGTCAGTTTCAAAACTGACTCAAATACCCTAGCTTAAAAACAACTTGACTCATAAGTCAAATAAACTTTAGATGAAGCCTGCTATGCCTAAGAAGTGGGTGAAGCAGATTGTTCCTAATGTGAGGAAACTCACTTCAGCAGTTGGAACTGCTCTTTATAAAAAATTAGTATCATTTCCGAATTCTTGGAATCCGAGGTTCCCTGCTCATAATTCTTATGAGAAGAGAATTTATCCGTATAGGAAGGACACCTATACGAGGTCTGAATCTAATAATTTCTCTATTTTAAGGACTAGGAAGACTGCACACCCCGGACTAGGTTTCTGATAACCCAACCGAAACTTAGTTTCAAGAAACTCAGTTTCTACGAAGTCAGTTCCTAAAAATTTGATTTCAACAAACCCAGTTTCTGGCAAGGTTTCACACACACACCCCATTCCTTCCAACATGCATAGAAATATCATTCAATATCTCAAAAGGAAGATAAAGAAAGAGGCGGTTGTGACACCTAGGTTTAAGGTGAAGCAAGTATGGATTCCTAAAGGATGCATGGATCCATAAGACTAACCCTGCAGGACCTGCAGAAACAAGGGTACCTTTAGTCTAACCTTACTTGTTTTGCAGGTACAGGGTCACCAAAGTAAACTTAAGAAGAAGAAAAGAACTTGGATTTTGGACAATGGATGTTCTGCCCATAAGACCGGAGAAAGAAATCTCATCTCAAAACTGAAGATGTCAAGAGAACCACTAGTCAGTTTTGGAGATGACTCAAAAGGGAGAGTAATCGGCAAAGGATGCTTAGAGTATAATGGAATCACCATCAACAATGTATCCTTAGTCACCAACCTCAGTTACAACCTACTAAATGTTAGTCAACTTATCCAATCTTGTATGAGGTTACTTTTGCCGAAGAAGATTGTGTGATCAACGACAAAGACTCCGAAGAGAATGTGCTGAAAGGAATTAAGTAAGGAAGTCTTATTTTGTGGATTGGGAGAGTAGGAAGCCTGACACGTGCCTTGTTGCAACAAGCTCATCTTAAGAAGGAGTCAACTGGTTATGGCATAAGAAGCTTAGCAACCTGAATTTTCCATCGATCAGATACTTAGCCAAGCACAAGCTTTTGAAAGGCCTACCACAAGCTGGGTTCAAGAAAGAAGAATGTGTTTGTAGAGCGTGCAAGATGGGAAAGAAATCTTGAGCTTCATTCAAGAATTAAACCATCATAGCAAGCACATATAGGATCCTTGAGCTACTTCACATGGATATATTTGGACCAGTCAAGCCACCCACCATTGGAGGAAAAAGGTTCACTCTCGTTGTAGTGGATGACTACTCGAGATACATATGGGTAAGACTGTTGAAGTGCAAGGACGAAGTGAAGATTCAACTTCCAGAGCTCATCCTTCAAGTGTAAAACTACAAGGGAGTCACCGTGAAGAGAATCCGATCAGATAATAAGACTGAGTTTTGCAATGGTCCTTTGATGGACTTCAGTATTGATGTTAGCATAGCTCACGAGAAGTCATCTCCAAGAACGTCCTAGCAGAATGGTCTTGCCGAGCGAAGAAAAAGAACACTCAAGGAGGCAATGAGGACTATGCTTGTTGAAGCTGACTTAGGAGAAGTCTAATGGGGAGAAGCCTTGATGACGACGTGCTATACTCAGAATAGAAGTGCTATCAACAGTCGCCATCACGAAACCCCGTACGAAGTCTACAATGGTTGTAAGCCTTCTATAGCTCATTTACGTGCTTTTGGTTCTCCATGTTACATCTATAATAATGGAAAGTCTAAATTGAATACTTTCAGTCCCAAAGCGGATGAAGGTGTGTTCCTTGGGTAAGGACACCCTTCATACAAGGGATATAGAGTACTTAACAATACCACCGGATATGTGGAAGTAACATGCTCTGTTGTTTTTTATGAGTGTATTTTAGTGCACAGGACCTTAAATGACCTGGAACTTGGTGATCACGAGATAAAAAATGCATGTGAGAAACTCAGTTCTGACAAAGAAAATTCTAATGAAGTTTCTAAGGCTAGATCTATGAATGATCATTTAAGTACTCCAGAGGACAAGGCCGGTGATGCAACTGACCTTACTGAGCCATCAGTTAACTAAAAATAATTGCAGGCATCAATCAAAGAGGAAACTCAGGAGATCAAGACAAAGCTCAGTCTAAAGGCCAAAATGAAACTAAGTTGCCCACCCAAGCTGACTTACGAGAAGATGGAGATGTTCATCTAAAAGAGGTTCAACCAGCAGTGAGTCAAGAAGACCAAAGATCGCAGATTATGGAAGTCACTATTGGAGAAGAAGATTTAAGTCCAGGTGATGAAGATCAAGTTCCTGTTCCAGACGATAAAGCCATGGTGGAATCAACCTTAGTTAAAGTTCCAGTATCGAAAGTAGACAGTACTGAGTATCCTGGTGTATTCGTTCAACTGGTTGAAGTTACTCAAATCCAGAAGGCAAAATGGTTGAGACATCATCCCAAGGAGGCCGTGCTAGACAATGTTGCTAACTCAGTTCGTACTAGACAAGGAAGCACATTGCTTACTTGTTTTATCTCTCAACAATCAAAACCTACGAAGATCGAGGATGCTTTGAAATCAATTGACTGGATCAACGCCATGCAAGAGGAGCTTGCTGATTCAAAAAAATGAAGTACGATACTTGGTAGATCAACCAAATCATCAGTTAGTTATCGGCACCAAATGGATCTTCAAGAACAAGAGAGATGAGACAGGAATATAATAAGGAATAAAGCAAGGCTCGTAACAAAGGGGTATACTCAATTTGAAGGGATCGACTTTGATGAAACTTTTGCTCCAGTGGCCAGACATGAAGCTATCCGACTATTCCTTGCATATGCCACTCACAACAACTTCACTGTTTTCCAGATGGATGTGAAGAATGCCTTTTTGAATGAGGAGCTCAATGAAGAAGTATATGTAGAAAAGCCCTAAGGCTTTGAAGAATGAAATCAAGTTTATAAATTGAGGAAGACTCTCTACGGGTTAAAGGAAGCACCCTAAGCTTAGTATAAGACTTTGTCTCAGTTTCTCCTCAAGAATGGTTTCCAGAAAGGAAAAATCGACACAACGTTGTTCAGGATCAAGGATGGAGCACACATTCTTCTTGTACAGATCTACGCCAACGATATTATATTCAAATGCGGAAACTTGAAGAAGTGCGAAAAATTTGCCCAACTTATGCAAAGAAACTTCTAGAAGAGCATGATGGATAAATTGACTTACTTTCTAGGCCTTCAAGTAATTCAGTCCGAAGGAGGAATCTTCATCAACCAAAAAAGTATACCAAGGACTTTATCAGCGCGTTTTGCCCAGAGAAGACAAAGCCCTTGAGGATTCCTATGAGCCCAAGTGCTCAAATTAGTCTTGATAAAGAAGGCGAAGCAATCAACCCAACCATGTACAGAGGCATTATTCTGTCAATTTTATACTTAACAGCAATTATGCCAGATATTTCCTACTCGGTTGGAGTATGAGTGAGGTTTCAAGCTAATCCGAAAAACTCGCACATCGAAGCTGCAAGAAGAATAGTAAAATACCTCAAAGGGATGGAATACTTAAGTATTTGGTATCCCAAAATTGACGAGCTTACTTTAAATGCTCACACTTATTCAGATTTTGAAGGATGCAGAATTGACCGGAAGAGCACAAGTGAAACATGTCAGTTCCTAGGTCACAAGCTTCTAAGTTAGTTCAGCAAGAAGCAACACTTAATAGCCACATCAACAACCGAAGTTGGGTATGTTGCTGCCGCAAGCTGCTGTGATCAAGTGCATTCGATCAAGCAACAATTGTTTGACTACAAATTCAAAACTGGGTGTGTACTGATCTACTGTGATAATAGCAATGCAATCTGCATCACAAAGAACCAAGTTCACCATTCCAGAACCTAGCACATCGACATAAGACACCATTTCAAAAGAGATCATGTCTAGAAGAAGGACATGTCCGTAGAGTACATCCGTACTGACGATCAACTTGCGGACATCTTCACCAAACCACTCCCAGAGACCAGATCCAGGGAGCCATATATCAAACTTGGTCTATTGGAGATCGACGAAATCCTAATTGAAGAGGAGTAAATGCGGAATAAAATTGAGTCCCAACTTTTAGGTTTGCTCATATTCTCCTTTATTCACAAATGGTGTCACTGCCACAATTCATAAAAAGGGAAGATTGACAAAGAAAAATTGATTGAAGGACGATCAGTTGCTAATTAAAACTGATGTAAAACTCTCAGTTTTACAGACTTTGTGTATTTCTTAGCATGAAGACTTCATACTTAACCAATCCTTGAGGAAAATCCTTTCAAGTGATGTCTACACAACACGGTATGAAGTTCTCCACCTAGCCAAGTGCGGAAAAGATCGTTCCCAGAGGCGTCCACAAACGAAGAAGAAACTTACTTACAATAAAGTTTCTATATAAAGGACGAGTACCCAGTATGTGCTACCACAACATTGCAAATTCTTTTGAATTACAGTGGATCATACTGACTTGTTGAAGAAAACCTAGTTTTGGTTTCAACACTTAGAATATTTTGAAGGACGGATGTGAAATTAAACTGAGTTCCAACTCTCAGTTTAGCAACTAACTCTTAGTCAGCACAGAAGATCAAAGGGCAGGATTTTGAATTCCAAAGGCGATCGCATTGTTTACAATGCAATAAATGTGTATCAAGCATCGATGAATCAACATTTTACACATGGACAACATCGCTTCCCTCGTCGCTCCAGTCAAATCTCTAAATGCACATAGCGAGGCAACGCATCCTAACTATCACCAAATTTTAAGAAATCTAAAGGTTTTTACGGTACATTTATTCATCTTAAATGATCATTTTTCTAGTATAAATAGGGTTCATTGCATTTTCCTTGAGAAGCATTTTGTTTCTTTACTATCAAACCCTTCTTCCGAGTTTATACTTCATTTTCGTTCACCATTACCCTTTGATCTAACACAATGGCAAAGGAGCCCAAGCCACCAGGTATATCCTCACTACCCTTTTTTGGGTGCGGTCAAAGAGGGGGGAAAAGAAGTATGGAAGGTGTAGAAGACATCAGAAATTAGAGCGCGAGTAGGGTGAAGAGGTTGTAGAAGGAGCAAAAGATATCAGAAGATAACTTCTATAGTTGTCGTCTCCTTCCACAAACCACAAAGCTCATTGCTCAAGGTGACATTCCAAGCAACGGGCATGATCACTTAGGGAGCTTCTTCGCTTCATCTTTTATCTAGTGAAGAAGAGACTGGAGAATGAAGAAGAAGCCAGGAGGTGGAAAAATGGAACATTTGATCTTTCCTTCCCACAAAGTGTTGAGCCACACTACCTCCCAGATTGCAGCTGTGAAGGCCGGCATGAGGGGATTCTTAGAAAGTTGTTGAGAAAGTCAAACCAGTTCCCCTCATTGCACAGGCTACAACTGCAAGCCAGTTATAAGAACATGAAGACTGGAAGCAACCTAGTATAGACTTGTAATAGTTCTGTATATGTTTTTTTGTTTATTTATCCCTGTACTTTTAATGAGAAATATTAAAGGATAAACTGACTTGTTGATGACAATCTCTTTTTTTCCAACTAAGGTGTTCACTCTTCACATGCTAAACTTACACACACTAGTGAAATCAACAGGCTTCTAACTCTCTCATACTTAAGATTAAAATTGCTCTAAACTGACGTTAAAATCAATTGAGCAATATCTCTCCAAATCTATAAGGAGAAGTTCTTAAATAGAAAGCTAAATTTGAGGGGGAACTTTTCTGAGTATATGTGACTAATTGTAAATATTGTAAAACTCTGAAGTTACCCACTCCTCGTCAGCTTAGGTTAAAGATGGATTTGACCACACCAAAAAGGGGGAAATTGTTAGGATTTTTGTTAGTAAAATCATTCCTTTACTTTTTGTGTTTTGGTAGATCAAAGGTTGTAAAAACCATCTTAGTAAGTTTTTCAGTTTCTAGAGTTTGATAACTATAATCCTTTTATAGGATCAATCGAGTTGTAATAGAATTTAGTGGATGAAGATCGAGCATAGGAAATGCTCGAGAACTGAAGAAGTGTACGCCTTAAAACTTGGTTTTCACCATGTACGACCTTGACCAAGACTGAGTTTAGGTACTCAGTTTAGGGTCTTCCATACTGACTATGGGAAGTCAGTATGATGGCTTTCCCGTACTGATTAGGAGAAGTCAGTATGAGGACGTTTCCATACTGGCTATGGGAAGTCAGTATGAGGGTTAGCCATACTGACCATGGGAAGTCGGTACAAGGGTGATAACTCTCGTAAAGAGTTAATATTTCTGCTTTTATTTAGCTAAATATATCTAGAAATAGGCAGATTTAATACGATAATTAGTATGATATAGGTTAATTAGTTGATGTGTCTTGTTTCTGTCCATTTGGTGGTGTTTATTATAATTTATGAGTTTTTGCAAAGAACTGTTTGAGTGTTGCCACAGATCTTAATATGCTGGAGCATAGCAAAGGCATGGCAAGAGGAATGAATGTCGCAGCATGGGAATTGCATTGCTTGCCTTCTGAAGAAACAAATCTGCGACCACTTGTAGACAAGATCTTCATACTTTTCAGATTGTGTCCCAAAAGTTGGACAAGAGTCAACCATGGGAATTGCATTACTTCTTAAGACATATGTGCACTTGCGTATTAATTATAAAACCTCATAGCACAATAATAGAGGGCTAGCTATATTGACTTTGGAAAGTCAGTATAAGAGCCTCTACCTTTAAAGAATGAGCTATTCGAAGACATAAAGCTCGGTCAGACTTTGGCATATTCATGCCTAAGTATAAATTGGTACGAGGATATCAAAACCTTGATTCCTCAGACTGAAACTTAGTCTGACGCAAAGTTAGTGTATAGTACACTGACATAGCAGAGTAAAGCCAACCTATAGTATGGGCTATGATTGGAAGACATCTTCCATGAGTCTAACAACTGGATTTATGTGTCTAACGGGCAAAAATTCAAAATGCTCGAGGATTTCTCTATAAATAGGTCTACCCCTAACCTTAAACGATTAACGAATCCCACTCTACAAAGAGCATTTATCTAAGCCATCTCTCTGCTAAAACTCTTTGAGTTTCCGTGTTTCCTTACACGAGACTTGAGTTCCTGACTCAAATTATTACTCCATGCTTCACTCTCTTAGCACAAGGCTGAAGCTTTTAAGACAAAGCTATCCTTTGGTGAATACATCATTTAAAGATATATTCATAGCAGTCAGTTTCCTACTCTGGGATTTTGATTCACACGGGCTTTTTCCAACCACCTCAGTTTCGGGAAGAAGAGTAAACATCCAACCACCAGGAAGAAGGTTACAGGGTGTCGTCCTCACTTCAACCTGAAGACTAAGCTTACAAGGAGTTCCTAGGCAAGTGACCAAAGTAGGCCGAAGGACGGAGGTGCCGACGGGGTGTGTATAGATTGTAAGGAGGCTTGTATTTACTTAGTGACTTATACAGACCTAGGGTCTGAAGAGTAGATGTAGGATTTTAAGATCCGAACCACTATAAAAATCTTGTGTCTTTACTACTTTCATTTATATTTCTGTCTTGTTAGTTTCGCTAACTGACTTTCAAAACCTTCAATACAGATCTAAGCTTAACTTTTATCAAATACCGTAAACTAAGTTCTATCGATTTAGGAGAAAAGTGAAAGTTATTGATAAGTTCGTATTTTCACTAACGTATCAATGAATTCTTCGATTGTTTTGATTGTTTTCAGACGCATTTGACTTGTTTTACTATGCACGAAAAGGTTTTTGCATGTAGTATGCTTGTGGTCGTGTGTTTTGCAGGTTTTTGGTTGATTTTGGCTAAGTACGAGAAGACACACAGGTGGAAGCTACGATTTTGACCGATGCAAGCCTGCGTCGGTCGACACCGAAAGATGAAGATCGAACAAAGGCAATTAGGATGGATCAACATGTGTGCTCCATGTTGATCAATGCCTAAAATGCGTAGGTCGACACCAATGTCCAGACGACGGTCGACGGAGGATCGAAGCAAGAAAGAACCGCCCCCTTCCACGTCGATCGATGTGGCCACACGTCTGTCGATGTCGACCATATTTTGGCAAAATTTTATTTTTATTTGAGATTTATTTGTATCCAATCCCCTATGCACTTCCTACGCACATGGATTGGATAGAGATACATATGAAGACATGATATTCGCGACATGCCTATCCACGTATTGGCTGCAATGATTGTGTCAATTATTAACATGATTGGCTCTTACCTACATCAAGCTGAATGGAAACAAGCTCTAACATGCTTCAACCACAAAGAGGGAGGTAAAGACAAAATATTCCTACCTAATCTTCACACATCCTTGTTCAAATCAACATCCAAATGGAATGAGAACAACATACTTCTATATTGTATCAATACAAAGTAAAATTTTAAGAGATCCATTACAATTGACAAGTAGTAAATGATTTCTTCCCCAATTGGATTTGCTTGACCTCTAGTCTTTAATCCTTCACCAAGGTGTGGTAAATTTGCTCTTAGATACCTTGAACTAGGGTTGGGAATGGATGGAATAAGGAATTAAAGAGAGAAACTATTTAGATTTTTCCTAAAAGTGTCAAAAGTTCTCAATAAATGCAAGTTTCTCCTTTTTATAATGAGTTGGCAAAGCCCCGGATTGCCCCGTCCGAGATCGGATCACCCGGGATGGTTTGAAACTGAATAACTGCCGAACAGCCCATTCCGAATTGCACGATCAGGATCAGGATCGACCGAAATTCATCTATGAACAGACTAGATCGGTCGAGATTCCTCTCTAAACTGCCCAGATCGATCGATCCACAATCGGATCGGTCGAGATACCTCTCTGAAGTCCTTCCTGCTACTCCCCTGCTCATCCCGGTCGATGTTCACAACCATTGAAACTCGGATCGGTCAATTTTCCTCCAAAACTAAGCCAAATATGATGAATTATGCTCCAAACATATCCTACACAATCCAAATCACACAAAACACGAAAACACAACAAAAATAACCGAAAAAAATATGATATGGGAGTAAAATGAACACAAACATGCATGCACAAACATCAAAATATAGGTCTTTTTACGGACATATCATAATCCCCCAAACTTGAACCTTTGATTGTCCTCAATCAAAACAAAATAAAGCAATCATTCTACCTCGTGCAATATCTCATAGCTCATCTCGATTATCTTAGCATGCCCTAGTCAAATGTGATTATCACCTAACTTTGTGACATGGTTAGTGTTAAGGACTCAAACCACTCATCAAATTTTGATAAAAGTAATGAAATACACTTCCTCACGTGTATAGGGACAATTCACACAAGCACAAAATATCGAGCTCGATTTCCATAGGCTTGCACCCAATCTCACCACTATACTACAATGAGCTAGCTTCTAGAATCAAGAAGGTCTTTGCTTTGGTTATAACGTGATTAACTAAGAGGTAGGTGGTTTAGGGCCAAAGTAACCAAACCCGAGGCTTATTCCATACTCAATTCTTTTTTATTTTTCTTTCTTTTTCCTTCTTCATTTATTTTTTCTTTTCTATGACAACCTCATCCATTTGTTTTTCTTGTGGGTGCCTATTTTTCAAGACTTGCACCATCTCATTTACCTACAATTTTTGTAGGTGCCATTTTTCTAAGATTTGCACCTTACTTCTTTCATTACCTTTCCTTTCATGCCTCATCAAATGCAATACCAAATATCATCAAATCAATCAATTCCCATCCCAAGCTCCCAACACCGTATTCACCCTCATACTCTCATCCCCCCAAACTTTGTCCTAATAATATCAAAGAAAATTCTCCAATTAAGCTCAATCACGGGGGTCAAAGATATGAAAGGCAAACAAATGATCAAAGTAACACCTTATGCTCTCGATGTGCAAGGTAGGACTAGGAACCAATGACCTAATATCTTTTTCTAGTCACATGCTCGGGCTAATAGATCAAGAATGGATACAAGTTCTAGATTTCTCGCTCTCAATCTCGCCTCTCACAATCAAAAAGGATATGACAATATCAAGGATCAACACTCACAACTTTTTGTCAAGTCCAACGCTCAAGCCTTGTTCGGGTTCAACATACACACACAAATCTAAATGACAAGAAGAACGATAGAATACGTTACCCATCGGTATTATCCACGATCAAACTGCTTCTCCAATGCCTTATGGTACCTACTCAACAATAAACACAAATACCACCAAATTTGAGCATAATTCATTTCCTTAAGATCTCATTTCCACCGTCATACCACAAACCAAAAATCCAAATGCATAAGACATTACTCCACTAGCACCACCATTCAAACCATTATCCAATCATCAAACAATTATCCAATCATCAACATCCACAAACCAACAAGATATGAAGTATAAACGCATGCCACCTTAAAAATAATTCCATACATAACCAAATCAAACCATAAAAGATCATTCATCCAAATCCAATCAAACGTAAAGAGTATCAATTTAATCCAATCAAATCATCCAATTGTAATAAATATCCAAATCATGGGGAAAATCATCTAAACAAATCAAGTTAGATAGAGGAAAGGTAGGGAGACGAGAAAAATAAACCAAAACCGGCAGTTGACACATCCCCCAAACTTAGTCAAGTGAGACTAAGTTTATAAAATTAGCCAACGGTTGTCAATCACTCCTCATGCTCCAACTCTCCCCCTAGCACATGTCCACCAAGTAATCTATAAACAAACAAGAAATATTAAGAAAATTACCAAGGCAAGAATTAAAACAATAGAAAGAGAAACGGTTGGGTTGCCTCCCAACAAGCGCTTCAGTTTACGTCGGTAGCTCGACGACCTTACCATGCTCTTCCATTGTAAAAATCTTGTGGATTTTTAAAATACCTTTCTCTCTTGAGCGGACATTGCTTGGAAGCAACTTGTCGATTGATCTACTTCCTATGCTCCCTCCAACCAAACTTTCCCTCATTACTACTCGAAATTTTCTCAACACAAGCAAGCTAGCTAACACACCATCTAACCATGTCTCAATCACCAATGACCTTTCAAATACACCATCGGGATTATTACATCTCCTCAATCCATCTCCTTTATCGACCAACTCAAAATCCTCATTCACCTTCTTTGTTAGCACCACTTCCTTTTCAACCTTGTCTATTAATCGGGACGGAAAAGCAAACTCCATCTCTCCACATGTATCTCCCGTTATAGACTTCTCCTCAAACTTTTCCTCCATAAGTTGTGCAAAAACTGGAACTTTTTGAATTTCCTCGGGTGAAGGAATCTCATTATCACCTTTCTTCATATTATCCTCATGTTGCACCAACTCGTTGGTGCTTTTATCCTCCTCATCTTCTTGGGGTAACACTTCACCCTCCTTTTTTGTGATGCTTCCTCTTGCACCACCTCTATCTCCTCTTCTTTAACTTCATCCATTTCTTTCTTCTCTTCCCTCGGTTACGTAATTAAATCCTAAAATTCATCTTCCACACTTTCATTGATCTCATTACAACTCATCTTCGGAAGTATTTATGTGTCTTTTGAAGCTTCCTCCACTTGCTTTGTTTCACTCACTTTCTTGTCTATGACCGGCACTTGCATTGGAATCTCTTCAAGTATTACATCATTCCGCTCAAACATTCTTTCATTTGCCGCATCATTTTTTCTACTTAAACTCCTCAACAACTTAAGTTGTTCATGCATTAAATCTTATTTGCTTCTCATCCAATCATTCTCACTAGATTCTTTGACTATTCTCACCGTATGGTACTCGCTTCCACCTTCCGGCCATTGGTAATCACCTTCCCACATCTTTTCGTACACACTTCGGAGTGTCTTCCTTTTCCTTTGCCTCTCTAACATTTTTGTTCTCATCTCCTCCATTTTCCTTTGCAACTTATCAAGTTTCTCCGTGTCAACTCCTCTTTGATTCTCCATTGGTTGAGCTTTGGATCTTGTAAAAATGCTCAACCTACAAAAGTCCAACAAGTCCTCTCACAAACCAACAACAAAAACAACTTTAAACAAAAAATTTAGTCAATCAAACAAAAACACAAGCACCTAGCATACAAGCTTCACACTTCCCCTAATATCTAGTAGCCTACTTAATAAAGTCCCCGGCAACGACGCCAAAAACTTGATGTGCACTAAAAACTCACACGAATTCTCAATGCACATCAAGGTTTAATTATCAATCCAGGTACTTGTTCCCTTCACCCACTAGATTATCGGGATACTATGGCAAAGTCTAATAGCTAGGTAATACCCAATCGTTGAGTAATTCTATCAATCTAGGCATTCAAATTAAACGTAAGCTAACAACATGAACAAAGCAATGAATTAAACCAACAATCATCAATTTTCAATCTCAAAAGAATCACTTCAATTTTCTCCAAAAACTTGGTAGAACAAGACAAACAAACACTCAAATGAGAGAGAAATGATGTTGAAATGAACGTAGATGTGATCCGATTAGGTAAAGCATCGATGTAAACATATTTTAATCCCTGGATGGATGATCAATTCACTGTAATATAGCCATTTCCTTTTGTACTAGCAAATCGACCATGGATGAAATTAGAAATCCCAAACAATTACATTATCGAACCCTAAGTCACTCCTAAAGGCTCGTGAATTCTAGACCTATGCACTTCCTACTCACATGGATTGGATCGAGATACATATGAAGACATGCTATTCACCACACGCCTATCTGCAAATTGGTTGCAATGATTATGTCAATTATCAACATTATTGGCTCTTACCTATATCAAGCTGAATGGAAACAAGCTCTAACATGCTTCAACCACAAAGAGGGAGGTAAACACATAATATTCCAACCTAATCTTCACACATCCTTGTTCAAATCAACATCCAAATGGAATTAGAAAAACATACCTCTCAATTGTATCAATACAAAGTAAAATTGAAAGAGATCTATTACAATTGACAAGTAGTAAATGATTTCTTCACCAATTAGATTTGCTTGATCTTGATCTACCCCTCTAGTCTTCATTCCTTCACCATGGTGTGGTAGATTTGCTCTTGGATACCTTGAACTAGCGTTGGAAATGGATGGAATATGGAATTGAAGAGAGAAACTACGTCGATTATTCCTAAAAGTGTCAAAAATTCTCAATAAATATGAGTTTCTCCTTTTTATAATGAGTTGGCAGAGCCCCGGATCGCCCCATCCGAGATAGAATCGCTCGGGATGGTTTGAAACTTAATAACCGCCAAACAGCCCGTTCTGGATCACCCGATCTGGATCAGGATCGATCGAAATTCATCTCTGAAACGACCAGATCGGTCGAGCCACTGCAGGATCGGTCAAGATTCCTCTCTGAACTGCTCAGATCGGTCGAGATTCCTCTCTTAAGTCCTTCCTGCTGCTCCCCTACTTATCCCGGTCAATCTTCACAACCCTTGCAACTCAGATCGGTTAAATTTCCACCAAAACTTAGCCAAATATGATGAATTATGCTCCAAACCTATCCTACACAATCCAAATCACACAAAACACTAAAACACAACGAAAATAACCGAAAAACATATGACATGGGAGTAAAATGAATGCAAACATGCATGCACAAACATCGAAATATAGGTCATTTTACGCACATATCAATTGCCCGCTGGACGCACAGCGGTTGGTTTTGGAGGTTCTCCCACGACGATTTCTTCTCCCTCCCGCATCCGAAGTTGACGCACATCACAGACCTTGAGTTCCGTGACAATTGGCTCATGAGCATTGATGCTCACATGCAGCTTGCTGTAGGCTTACGGGGAGCAGGCGAGCCCACTTTCCGCCTCCATCACCGACCACAGACATGGCCCGATCAACGCGTTTTGACTCCTGAGCAGGAGAGGGAGGAGCAGCGCTATCGACAACTCTGGCAGCAGGCCGATAATGCGACATGGGATGCCATAGAGGATCAGGGGATGGTATTCTTTGCGGGCGAGAGTTCCAGCTCTGCTCAGCCTGACTGGACCTAGTTTATGGCTTAATGCAGTAGCAGCAGATGGCCAAGCAGCATCGAGCCTTCCAGGAGCAACAACGGGTATTCATGGAGCAGCAGTTCATGGAGCAGCAACGCACATCCCTTGACGGTGTACGCACATCATTTGAGGAGGAGCGTGCAGTCAGTGCAACTCACCAGGAGTCAGTCAATGCATAGCTGCAGTACTTGACCGCTCAGATGGATGAGATTTATCTCTACATCAAGCCCATGACCGCCTACCGGCGACAGAGGCGACGGAGAGTAGAGGATGACACTGGCCCATCCGACCAGTGTTGAGGTACCGTTTCTCGTTTCCAGTCTGACTTTCAAACTTTTTCACTCCTTTGAGTGAAATAAGTTTGGGGGGATGAGGACATGAAAAAGGGAAACATTTTTATCGCTTTTTATTTTATTTATTTATTTTTGTTTGATGCATCGTAGTTAGTAGTTGTGTCACAATTGTTGCATGTAGTCATTAGGTAGCATGTTAGTTGTTTTAGGAGCTCTGAACGTAGGACAGTAAGAACTATTTGATGATGTTGGGTTTCAAAATTTAACTCGTCCTCCCTCTGAATAAAAATTGTTTATTTATGATTGGTCATTTGTGGACATGGAATTAGAATCTGTGTGATAGAGTAGCCAATGATAGGAGCTATTTGCTTGATGAGATGATCTTTGAAGTATGAATTGTGCATGATAGACTGTTCGAATTGAATGATTGTTGAAGAGTAAAAAAAATCTAAACCTTGTGTGAGAATTTAAGCCTTCATTTTCGTTTGATGTAGGACAAGGTTTTTAGCAATAACCATCTAGAATTTGACAAGTTTCTCTCTTGAGGTTGCATAAAGTGTAGTAATAGGGTTTAAATGATTTTAGGCATGTTCTTTCATAGCCCATTCCCCATACACTAACCCTTGATAATTTCCACTGATAGCCCATTTGAGCCTCGAATGAATTTTCTTCGAATAGAATGGTTGATAAATTGGATGAGTAGATGGTTGGAAAGTGTGGTTTGTTGGGATGTTGATGTGAATTTGAGGGGAACTAAAGAAAAGAAAATTAAGTCTCCAAGTGAAAAATGAATTAGGGTCCCCAAAAGTGACAGTGGAAAAGAGTGAAATTGAATGTATAAAAAAAGGATTTTGTAAGTTCACGAAAATTAACGATGTTGAAAAAAATGAATGAGAAGGGATCCTAGAAAAAAAAAGTGAGAAGTGATGAGGGTTAAATGTTGTTGTGATATGAGTGGTGTTGAGGTCACATTGATATATTTTAAGTCACTTACCCAAAAATATCCCACCTTTTTGGTAAACCACGTTACAACCAAATAAAGACCTATTTGATTCCGTGAAAAACTACACTATCAAGTAGTGGAGATATGAGAAACTTGTCAAAGTTATGGTAAGACTGAGCTATAATCTTGAGTGAGAGAAATACAAAACCATAAACATTTGAGCGATAAGTGCAAACATTGCCCTGTGGGGTTCCTCTTCAATGATCTGATAATTTGAATTATGTCTGGATTGTGTGATTTATGTGGATGAGTGATACTTGGATAGTAAATGACCTTGTGAGGCATTGCACACTTGTAGTGCATAATATTTGAATTCTTGTCTGTGATTTGATCGATGACGATCAATAGTTTAAGTTTGGCGGAGTCGATAAGTTCGTATTTTCACTAACTTATCAATGAATTCTTAGATTGTTTTGGCTATTTTCAGAGCATTTTACTTGTTTTATCATGTATGAAAGGGTTTTCGCACGTAGTATGCTCGTGGTGGTGTGTTTTGCAGGTTTCAGGTCGATTTTGGCTAAGTATGGGAAAACACACGGGTGGAAGCTTCAATTTTGACAGATGCAAGCCTACGTCGGTCGAAATTGAGAGATGAAGATCGAGCAAAGACAATGAGGATAGATCAATGTGTGTGCTCCACGTCGATTAAAGTCGAAAATGCATCGGTCGATGCCAATGATAAGATGACGGTTGATAGAGGTTCGAAGTAGGGTCGAACCAACCCCTTCCATGTCGATCAACGTGGCCACACATCGGTCGATGTCGACCATATTTTGGCGAATTTACATTGATAGTTGAGATATAATTGTATCCAATCCCCTAGGCCTAATAGGATACATCCCACCACTATTATAAATTGCCCTTTAGGTTGAAAATATTAGACACGTTTTATCTTGGAAAATTAGTCAACAACAACAATTGTAATCCTTGGAGTTTTTGTGGAGTTATTGTGTAGAGATTCCAACATACAGTTTCTACAGTCGAGTTTTGACGATGCATATGAATTTCAAGTTTTATTGTTCCTTAATATTATCTGTCAATATCATGTGTAACTAAATTCTCCATAGATTCTAGGGTTTCAAAGTGTTATGTCTGCATGTTTGATTTATTGAATTAATTTACCTTTCCTATCATTGTTTATGAAACTAGGGCTTAATTTACAATCTTAAATTGCTGGCCACAACTTAGGATTGATTAGTTGAGAATTAAAGACTCAAAAGGTAATAGTTTTCAATGGAAAAAAGTTTTTCATAATAAAATTTGATTTCTTGTCTGAAAAGAATGAAATAGGTTGTAGGAATAAATTCGAAGGTTTAAGAAGTTAATTTGATTTTCTCGAGATTAAAAGAATAGAGAGAATTAATTAATCTACTTTAGGAATTGTCTGAACTAGAAGTTCTTAATAATTTTCTGATGTTCCACTACATGTAGGAATTAAATTGGTAATTATTCAATTTATCATTTCATGTAAGGCATAATAGGTAGAAAACCCTAGGATCTTTAATTTTTCATGTCGGTTCTTCAATTCTTCAAGTTGTTGGCATGCTAAACCAAAACTATTACACTCAATGAACCTATATGATAATTTACAATATTAGTTCTAAGTCACTTCTATACATTCAACAATTGACTGACAATTTCTAACATTCATCAAAACTCTATAATTTAAGCAATTTCCACCTTTTTAATAATGTCAGAACTGTATCAAGAAGAGAAGGGAGATTATATTCATCAATTGGTGACAACCAAACTGAAACTTACCCTTACATGTTATTTTCTAAAAAATAAAATCACTTGGTTTTTTCTTTGAAAATTAATTTCCTTTTAACTTGCAAAAAGGAAACTCAAGGGAATTGTAACTGATAGCCGAGAGCATTCGATTGTGAATATTAGCTCAGTTACCAAACATTAGATAAGTCCTTTAGAAAAACAGAGATTGTCATTCAAAGAGTAAAGTTCTCAGACTCTCAGTAGCATCAACTGATGTTATAATTGACAAATGCACCTTTGTCTCGAGTGCAGATGACTCGGAAAGTGTCAGGAGAGCTTTAGAGAAGATATTCAATTAAGAGCATTCACCTTATGCACTTCTTCTTCTTCTCTCCTATTTCGTACCTGATATGTCGGTATGCCATTATATATTGGTAGGACTGCATTGTGATGCGTTCTTATGTCTGACTTCAGAAAAAATTAGGATCTTGTGGCTTGATGGAATCCTAAGCCTAAAGAAGGTCCAGAGGATTATATGGGATTATAAGTCACTATAATTTTCTATGGTGGATAGTTTTACATGTAGTCGTATATTTGTATCTCAGGTGACAACAATTTGTGTATAACTTTTAGGGATTAGAATTAGGTATCATATCCATTATAGGATAGTGACATTCTCGTGGAAACTTGAAACACTTATCATGATAAAATCCTGCGACTTAATTAAATTCAAGCATGAATGAAAAGGTATGGTGATAATGCTTAGGAATAAAAGATATTTATTAATTATAACTTGTCAGAAGATTAAACTCATGACTAATAAACGTCCTTTAAATACAAGGATTTACTAAGTTAACGCAAACCATTCCTTATAACCTGGTAATAAAGGAGTACATCAGTATTCTCTGGTGCCATGAATTAATATTAATTAATTAATTGCATTATAGATTGAACAGGAAAATTAATTAATTAATCGACCCATTTTATTATTTGCATTTGGTCCTTCGTCTGGCGCACAAAATTCTAGAGCCCAATGGGAATTTGATCCCTAATTATAACTACCCTTTTCTTCGTATAAAAGATCTTAAATTGTACAACAAATCTATTAATTGAGAAGGAGGCAACAACTACACGTTAGGAGAATGGGTTGACTTTTCTTTAGTGAAGTGTAATCCGATAACAGTTCCTCGCCTGACATACGAAGAGAAAGAGATAGTTGCTCGAAGACTAGATTTGAACGACAAACCTATTCCGCAAGGTGTTCCTAAATCTAGTTTTACAATTAATTCAGATATAGGAGCGTGCAATAGAATTCGACATTACAACTTATTTGATATCTATATATTGATTCGGCTTTAATATTAATTATGTGACTCAATTTTCAAGGATTGGAGACTCATCTCCTACAATATCATGAAAAGTTATTTCAAAAAATGCTTTTCAAAAGCTATCTCAACATTTAAAGAAATCTTGAGATAGTCATATCAGGTTCTCGCACTAGCCACCTCTACAGGTGCCAAACAAAACACATTTATCATTCACGGTGACAACCATTCAGGTTTCTCAATCGGGCCACCTCAACAAGTTCCACACAAATAACAGAGACAACCATGTAAGGTTTCTAATGGTCCCAAATATGTGTATATATATATATATATGTGTGTGTGTGTGCATATATATATATATATATATATATATATATATATATATGAGGGTACAAGGAAATATGACTAAGAAAATATGCGTTCATAAGAAATTGTAACTAGGTGGGCCCAGGTTTAGTTACAAGTATTTGAAAACCTTATAGTCAAACAATTAAGAAAGCAAGTTTTAGTTATGCTTCAACATATGTGATTGATTATTGAATTCCAAATAGACCGTTGAGTGTAATGCAGAAATAAATTGAAAGTAATCACTATGTCCATTGTTTTTCCCTCTAGAAGAAATGCACTAACTTTAGTTGCACACAGTAGCTTTTTACGGACTACAATAATATTTCTACTGTAATAAAAAAACATATATTGACTTCAATTGCAAGGAATAATCGTCAAGTATATAAGTTGATATCGTGCTAATCCTCGCATGGAAAATTTCAAGATTTTTCTGAATAAAGAAACTTGAGGAATCTTTTTGATAGCTTCTTGAGGGTCTTGAATAGATTTTTTTTCTTTTTTCTTCAGACTCAATAAATTTGTTTGCTTTAGATAATCACTCAAGCGAGGGAATTTGGAAGGTTGGAATTTCAAAAGATTAATAGTCGTAGGATTCTGAGTGTGTCCGTTCATAATGCATTACTTTGAGTTTGTTTTGAGTGTGTTTAGATCTATTTATTCTTTAATAAGGGTGTATTGTTATAAGTTTTCTAGTTGCGGTTCTGTTAATAGATTAATCCCTTTTGTTGTCCAGATTTTCATAAAATTATGTAGGTTAATGTTAAGTTCTAATAAAGAGGAACTTGAGGAAATGATTCAAAAAGATGTTGGAGGATGCTACAACATGGAAGCTAATTAGAGAGAGAAAGTCTGGGAGAGAGAAAAAGACACTTTTATGGACCAGCTGTGCACTGCTGACATGGACAACATTAACACCTTGGATAGCCTTCTTAGCCTTTTGAAATAGGATGTATTTGGGCTTAGCCCTCTAGTAGTTGTTCCCTCTACTTGGTATAATCCTTCTTTTATATGCTATTCGAAAATTAAATCTCGGGTTATTTACATAACCAGACAGGTTGTTTAACCGCTTCTTGCCATGAACTGGTTGTTCAATCAAACTAGTTGTTGAAACATTTTTCATCGCAGCGGAAACACACTGCTCTCCCAGTTTTTGAGGCTTAACTAGTTTCCTCTCAGTTTGTGACTATCCCAGTTTAAGAACATAATGTTTTCCAAGTTTTTCCTTATATACTAGTTTCCTAATCACTTTCTGATCGGTCAGTTTAGGGTTTTTGGCTAACCAACATTTATCTTTACTAGTTTGGACTGGCACATTGTTGGTCCCCGATCAGAGTATCTATATTTGTAGCGGAATGTTTAATGGTTCTTGCACTGAACTTGCTGAGGTCACGACTCAGCGAGTGTTTATGAAATGTGTTTAAGCTCGAATATTATTTAGATTCACTTCAAGTTATACGGAAACACTTGATGTGTTGTGTTTCAAAATAAGTGATAAGTAGTAAAGTAATAAGCAGTAAATAATACTAAGGTTATAGTGGTTCGAACAAATGTTCTACGTCCACTCTTAGAACTAGTGGTAAATGCCCGTGATAGTCATATCTTGAAGATAGCCGCAACTACTGTGAACTTCCTTAGTGAGAAAGAGCACAAAAAGAAAAACTAAAGCTGAGGAGCTTAAAGTCTCGTGTCCGGTCGAACAGGGGAAATGAACTCTTGGAGTCTCTATACGAAGATTGCGGTTACGTCGTGGATTGATTAGTTTGCTCTAGAGCAAGTTTTTTTTTTTGTAACCATAACCTTTCCTCTGAGATTGATTTGATCTATTTATAGATGAAGCAGGGAAAGGTTTGGTGAAAGAACCGTTTGGAGACAATCCAAATTTTGAACTATCCTTTCGGTCTCTGATTTGATGAAGACAAGTTGCCTCTTTTTCTCAGCCGCACGTGCTCCATCCTTTCCTCACACAGAGTGTAGACATCTTGTTGTGTGTAATAATGGCTCGCCAGTCTGAGGAATACTAAATTGGAAGTTTGAACTTCGGATTTTAAGGAATTCCCTTTTCCTTGAGTCTGGCTCTTGTGATTTTCTGGCATGTCTTCATTTTTATTCGTGAGATGAAACTAGACTTGAGAAACTAGTGATTGCACTGGCTGGTCATATCAACCAGTTTATCTGATTAGTTTACCTGAAGTTGAAATGGTCGTCAATTCGACAGTTGATTGCTTGAGTGTTCGTTTCTTCTTTACTTCATGATGACCGAATTGATGTCTTCAATCATAACCCCAGTTTGTCTTGATCAGCTTTTACAGCCCAATAAACATTGTAATTGGATATTACAAGTTTGTACGACTAAGCTAATCCAGACACACTTTCTAAGGTAGTTTCTATGCTTGTTTACATATCAAAACATAAAAAGTAAGGGAATTTCGAATATAAATTCCCAACAAAACCCTTATATGTTCTCATTCTTCTTCTAAGGCTTTGCTGACTCGAAACAATGGGTGTGGCCAGATCTAGAGCTTCTAATTTGTGGCTTGTTCAAGATTTTCGCCAATCTGGATATGCTTAGGTGTTGGTGATAGAGTAAAGTTTGCCTTCGAAGATGGTCATTGTTTCCTTAGCAGAGGAGTTTTTCTCTACTCCTTTAGATTCTTCTATATCTGATTGGCAGTTAAAGGCAGTTTCATTGGCATGGTTGTCTTTCGGTAACTAACAATTTTTTGCACGTGCCTCCTCAATAGTCCTTTCTTGACTTTCCTAATTTCTTCCTGACCGATCCAACATTCAGCCTAGTCTTCCTAATATTTCTAATAACCTACTCCAAATCTGGTTATAAGTAATATCATTTCTCTTAAGCTGGCATTGTCCTCTAGTCAAGATCCCTATATATTCAGATTACTTCTGCAAGTGTTTCTAGTTCAACAATATCAATTATATTGATCTAGCTAACATATCTGTAATATCAGAAAGGGCATCTACCGCTATGATCTGTATAGGTTTCTTACTTTGTCTGATAATTAAGGTATTGTTAAAATCATCACCCTTCAACGACATATATAAGTTATGAGTCTTCTCACATCCCACAGTTGAAAGTAGATCATGAGGATCTGAGACTAGATCAATAAGCCAATGCTTCTTTCTTATTTCCCATTCATGTACAACTAATTGAGATTTTTTCAAGAAATATGTTGTTCTTCTTGTACTTCAAAAGATTTGTTTCATCTAGATTGAAGTTGTCAAAAAAATCACAAATGTCATCATCAGAACTGTGATTCGATAATTGTATCATCCAACTTTTTCACCTTAGTTGGATGACTTCTTTTTTTCTTTTGAGTAGTCACATGTTGTCGTGGTTTCCTATGTCTCCTCTTTTTTCAACTACTCTAGCAATCCGAAGAGCCTAATAAAGATTCTTAATAACTAGCTTATTTGAAATTTATCTTTGAATGATAGATTTTCATTCAATTGATCAAGTAGTGAATTAGTTTCTCTTTCCTTCAAGACCTCTTTTTCCTTGCCACTTTATCTCACTATAACTCATCATCAGAGGTCCAACCATCTTCATTGAGTTGGCGTGTGTCCCTACTTGTTTTCTTAAGAGTCAAGGGATTATTCGGATCTGGAGGTTGACGATCTTTGTAAGTAGGTAGATAGTCTAAATTGGCCTGGCTTTACCCCGATCTACATTGGGTATCCATTTCACTAGTAGATAACTGATTAATAATCCAATCTATGCATTCATATCAATGTCATGAGTTTCCCTAATCTCATGATCCTGATGCACATTCTCCAAAATTTGTTCAAAGACGTAATCGACCTATTTGACCTCAACATCATCACGGATTGTCATCATCGGCTTATATGTTGAGGTACTCAATTTTTCATGCGCATCCAAACTTCCAAATATCATGTTGTTATAGACATCCAACAAAAGTTTATATAGATCAGTCAATTAGTCTTTTTTGCTAGCCTTTTAATTTGGTCTTTTGTGTTAAGATTTCTCACATATTCTAATGTGTTTTTCAGCATCTTTTTCTCGGTCCAGATATGTGGGCACCTAAACTCCACTGTTGTTGAGATTGAACTCCTTAGCTAACCTAGCCGCTAAAACAGTCAAGTTATGATCATAGACTGAGGTGATAAAAACGTATTTTTTCTGGAGTGATATTTGACTTTCGATAGAATTCCACTACCAAATAAAGATGTAATCATTGTTGTGTCACAATGTTAGTAACTTCGCCTTTGCCAGTTCATGTTTGAAGGATTCAAAATACTATAGATCCCTTGTTGTTCCAGAAAATTAAGGTTCATAAACTTTTACTTTTAATTTCCAGAGGACTTAGCTTTGCTTGATCGAGTGATTTTGGCTTGGATTTACTGAGCGTAATGATCTTGTCGAGTGGAACCCTCGCTGGTCTCTTGTAGTAGAAGCATCAGTTGGTGGATTTGTAGAAGACATCACCATTAATTTGTTATTTAGATGTAAATGCAAATGATTGAGGGATATTAGTTATATATGACCATGAGATATTGTGTATGGAGAACAATATACAATGCGATCTTTTATAACAATGATTCTAAAGAAAAATGTTTGAGATATATCCAACATTTCAGTTTTTGTGGCTAAGATTAGTTGATCATTAGCTTACTTGATAAAATTCAGTTGATGATCGATGACTGAGATTGTTGATTAGAGATCATGGTCTACATGATAGAATAATATATGATGCGTGTCTATTGTCAACTGTAGTTCTTTAATATAAATTTAATATAACAATGAATGTATTTGAAATTGCCATACCTTCGAATGAATAATCTCGATTTGTGATATTGACTAATGCTACAACTGATAGCTGGGAGTCAATTGTTATTCGCTTTCACTATGTAACTAGTAGTCCTCAATATCAGTTCTTAAATAGGAGATTTTCCTTTGTTGAGATAATATAAAACTTAGTTACCTTGTTGTGTTGACTTATCGAGTTCAAAAATACCAAGCTTAGTGCATAACTCTTTAAGCCTCGACACTTGAAGAGGTTTAGTAAGATGTTTGCTAGTTGGTTTTCAATTCATACAAATGAAATGAAGGCATCCTTCTACTCTACATGGTCCTGAATAAAGTGATGTTTGGCATCGACGTGTTTCATCTTAAATGATGAATTGAATTCTAAGTTAAGAGATTTTACTATTATTATTGTAGAAAACGGGTATTGTATCATTTGTAACACTATAATCTCTCAGTTGTTGTTTGATCCAAAGCATATGTGCACATGAACTTCATACCAAAGCATATCCTGCTTCAGCTGTTGATGTAGCAATTGAGTGTTGTTTTTACATAACTAGCTTATGAGTTTGTGTCACGAAAACTGAAAAGTTCAACTTGTATTTTTTCTAACTATTCGACAACCTCAAAGTCTGAATCTGAATACCCTATCAATTCTAAGTTACTATCTTTATGATACCATAATCCCAAGATTTTCATTCATTCTAGATGAAGCACTATCATTTTGGCTGCTTCCATATGTGATTTCTTTGGATTAGCCTAGAACCTTTCACAAACTCCGACTACATATGATATATCTGCTCGGCTGACTGTAAGATAAATAGAGAGCCGATAATTTTATGATAAGTGATGGGATCTACCGATTTCTATTCTTCATCTAGTGTGAGATGAACGTTTGTACTCATTGGGACTCGTAATGATTTTATTTTATCTTAACAATAGTTATTGATTAGTTGTCGAGCATACTTTTGTTGGTTGATGAAAATCCCATCAGCTAGTTGCTTCTCATGAAGTCCAAGGAAATAAGACATTTTCCCCCATCATACTCATTTTAAAGTTACTTTGCATGAGTTGTGCGAATTTTTGTTACATGGCAGAGCTCTTGAAACTGGATATTATGTCATCAACATAGATCTAACAAGTAGAATATTCCCATCTACTTCAATCCTGAATAGTGTTCGGTCAATGGTTCCTTTCACAAAATCATTCTTCACATGAAACTGAGACAATGCCTAATTCCAAGCTCTAGAAGCTTGACCATATAAAAATCTATAGACTTTGTTGCCTTTTTCAAAGCCATATGGTTAATTCACGTACACTTATACACTTAATTCTCCATTCAAGAAGGCACTCTTTACGTCTATTTGATAAACTGTGAGGTTGTAGCTGGCTGCATAAACTAGAAAGAGTCGGACTGCCTCAATTCTGGCAACTAGTTGAAATATTTTCTCGAAAAGCTATGACTTCACATTGTATATATCCTTTTTCAACTAAGCTTGCATTGTTGTAGTTAACTACTCCTTTCTTGTCCCTTTTGTTCTTGAAAACCTATTTGGTGCCATTATTTTCTGACGAGTAAGTCTTTCAACTAAGTCCCATACGTTCTTGTGAATAAACTCGAGTACTTCTTTTTGTATCACATTTCTCCCATTTCAAGAGGCAATAGCTTACGATATTTTGGTCGGTTCCTTCATAGATATAAAACATGCGAACATGGCCTCACATGACATTGTATAAACTGGATCATCTGGATTATTGATTTATCATTTAGTAGATGATTCTTAAAACATTTGGGGACTATGAGTACATTTACCGTTGCACTTTGAATAAGATCAATTTTAACGTTGCTCAGTTCATTCATGAGTTATATATTCATCAATTTGATCCCTTCATTTCTTGTGGTTTCTATCGTAATTGGAATCTCCAATGTGATTATCATCTCAGTCATTGTAGGTGAAGTCAAAATGGGCTTCTATTTTGAAATCTTTGTTGCTGCTAGGGGCTCCCTCTACATAAGCTTCTTCTTCAGTTGTATCTTCATTATTTGATATGTATTTGTTTCAACTTATTTTTTGCTATCAAGACTGATGAGTTGTAGGGTCTCAAATATGTCATTTGAATAACTAACGCTCTCAATTGTCTTATCCTTGATTGAGGAAATTGGAACATCGATCGATTCATATGTTGACCTAGTGGGGTAAGCTGACTTAACGCAACTACTATTCCCTAGTTGACAACCAAAATCCTCGATCTCTGAACAATCTTGATTCAGTTATGTTATCTCTGCGCACTAAACAAGACTCATAAAAAAACAACATTGCATGTTATTTCCACAAGAAGTGTTAATCTTGTTAAACATTCCAAATGCCTTGAGAGAGGGATAAGCAAATCGTAGCAAAATACCCTCATTAGTCTTGAGTGAAAATGTTGGATTGTACACTATAAGCATTATGATTAATATATTAACAATTTTTGTTTAATAAATTGGTAATCATTTTAGTCTTGCAATATCACATCGCATATATGAATTAACAAACATATAACGTGGATAGCTTTATCCTCTAACCTCATCAATATGGAGATCCTAAGATGTGTAGTAGATTACAAAAGATCGTATGAGTTGATTGGCCTAGCGAGATATAAACAATTATAACAGTTGAGATGTTTTGAGGATAAACTGTTCTTATGGACTGCTGCATAGTCATTACTTAGTAGCTTCCATGGCTAGTTGACATGCTGGTACGTTCGATACGTAATGATAGGACCAAAGTAAGATATATTATTTTATCTAGCTTTAAAAAAAATCTTGAACTTGTCGATTGATGGATTTTTAAGCATAATTAATGTCCAAAAAGTATATACAAACTTGTGTGTCACTTTGAGGTGCTTAAATGAAAAGCTTGAGTAGTATAACTTAGGAATAAAAGATGTTAATTAATTCTCAAGCTTGTCATAATCACAAATTAATTAATGGATGTCTGTAACATTAAAATATGGGGACTACCAAACCTATACAACTCGTTCTTCATAATGTGGTAATAAAGGTGTATGTCAGTATTGAGTATTGATTTTCTGGTGGCATAAATTAATATTAATCAATTAATTATTTTCTTAGTTAAACATGAAATTAATTATTTTAGAGGCTTTCTTTATTATTTGCATCATGGTCTCTGGTCTCACCCATGTAATGCTCCAAGCCCTATAGGATTGGATCATATTATAAATACCTTTCTTCTACTATTTTCAAATCAAAAGTTACAATTCAAGAACCAATATGAGTGAGTACAAAGAGACATAAGAGACAACTATATTGGGGAAAAACAAGAGGATTCTTACTTTTAATCTTTCGTGCATTCTGATAGTAGTTTTCACTAGATATCTGGATAGAGCAGGGAAACATATCAGAAGATTAGATCTGTAGTATCCTTTTCTTCTCTTCCTTTAAATAAGTGTATTTTTATTAATGATAAAGACCAGAGATTCAATTCTTCATCTTATAGGATTAAACATGTTACTCGAAGGACTCAAAGGAATTCAAGGCTTTGATACTGCGTGCTAAATCAGAGATGTTTAAATTTTCCATGTATTCATGAATATCTATTCAACAATTAATTTTAATAGGAACATGTTAGGATCTTTTATTAGACATAATCGTTATTTTTATATCTATAGATTGATCAAGGGTTAATTTGGATTATGCAATTCAGTTTGCTAGTAAAAATCATTTCACGAGATATAAGAGTCTGGTTCTTGATCTATGGCTATGTAAGAAAATAATATTACTTATAATTCATTATGCATGATATTATTATTTTTATAATTAATTTTGTTTGGATGTTCTTCATTATTCGTGACTTCTCAATTTAATCCATTTTGGATTTATTTTTCACCACAAGAAAACCCATGGTTAGATTAATAGGGATTGATGTAATAGATTAGATATATCTGTAAAATAAAATATAAATCCATAATTTGAAAATTGAGAAATTGAGATAAAGAACAAATCCGACGACGACACAGTACAAATCACTGCAGCACCCTCACGGGCATGGTAGCTAGAGTTGCAATAGTAAGGGCTCGAGGACTGCAATGACCAGGCGAAGCACGACAGTGAATGGCGGTGTGCATGGTATCTCATGATTCATCGCATGTATCGATTGCGGCTATCCCGTTGTGGCTTTGACATCCCAGGCAACACGGGCAGCATGCAGCAGGTGGTAGGGACGACAAACGATGGTGGACACAGGTGAGGGCGGTGGTAGGCCAACAATTACATAACAAATCAATGTTAAGGTGAGGCTTCTCCATATTTTTGCCTACAACCGACGCGACAGATGGCTCCAGGGCAATGCCGGGAGAGCCTAAGCAGTCGGTGAATGACTACTAGGGTAGGGGGATTGGCAGCAATGACATGCACCTATTAGCTTATGCATGCACGCGATCCACGTGTAGTGCCCTACGTACAACAACCGACAGGGATCGACCATGTATGATGGCTCCCTAGGGTTGACAAACGTGCAGTGGTTGATGGAGGAGGGGTAACAGTGACCAACGGTAGTTATAATGGTAACAGTGTGCACCTGGCTCTTGCGCACGATGTTGTATTTTTTTGGCAAAGCCGGTGCCCGGTAATTGACAAAGGTGACCACATGTTTCTAGGGTTGCAGCGTGATCACGAACCCTATTGTGAAAATTTACGCCCAATAACCTTGAGAGTCCAATTCCGCAAAAACATCAAATTTCAAACCTGCAATGGGAGGCCCAATTTGAAGATTTGTAATTAGATCCAATTTTGTAATTGAATAGGTTTTTCATTTTGTATTGCACATTTTAGGGCCACGAGGGTATTTTTATTTGTTCTCATATGATATGATGTGATTTATTACTTAAGCACCAAGCATAATGTAAATAATAGGAAAACATGTTTATTGCTTTATTATTTACAACCATAGGATGTTTGTGTTTTATTTCTTGTATTGAATTGTGACTATAAATTATGGAATCATGTTATGCATGTTGGAATTTTAGTAGTGTCATAATTTATAGTAACATGAAATATTATGTGCGTACCAAGAAACTTTATAAATTAAAAATATTAAACAAGTTAAAATTAAGACTTCCACATAGCAATTTATTAGAAGTGAATAATTCAATAAGTATGCGTCTACATGTGTAACTTTCTTGTTTTATTATTCATATGTCCCAGTAGATGAGATTTCTTAAAACAGACATTTAATTCTTGTGAAAAGTGAGAGCCTTTGTATAAATGTCTTTATGTGTAGCTTACGTATTTGATTTTCACAAGTTCTCTAGGATTGAATTAAATGATATATCAAAGGTGTGAAAATCATGTGTCATGGACCTTATGTGTACGACAATTTTGATTTTCATAACTGGAGTTAGCCTTGTGGTTTGTTTGTTTAGATGTTATCAAGAGCATAACTGATATGTCCCTGCTCAATAGGATAATATGGTCTTGGTTTATTTTGGACAATTATTTCCATTTGTCTAAGGATAATTGACATAGAAAGGAATGGAATCGAAAGATGCAGTCTGGTTGAGTGATTTTGTTGAAAACGTCCACATAGACTTTCTCTAAAAGGAAATTGGAGGGAAACATTTATATTATTTTATCATGAGGTTACAATACTTACTTGTTTCAATGTTCTACATGTATATTCTTACTTTAAATTATTTATTATTTTCAGATATGTCTATATCCAATGTCATTAAAATCCTAGCACAAAATTCGCTTACTGGTCCTGATATTTTGGAATGGAAATGCAACTTGGAGTATATGGTTGCGGAAGAACATATGTTTGTCCCCATGAGTAATACCCGAATGCTCTTTGTAATGAGTGGACATTTGAGGAGCATAATTATTATGGCAAGTGGATCAAATCTAACAATGTAGTAAAGTGCTACATGATGGCCACTATGTCTAAAATGCTCCATCGTCATCATCACCATCATCATCAGTATGATACTGTTGTTGAGATTATGGATAATGTCAATGCAACTTATGGATAATGATATTCAACAATCAAATTAAATTTCATGACGAAAATTGTGAGTAACAAGACGACTAATGGTAGCTCGGTGAGAGAGCACCCGGTTACCATGGCTCACCTCATGTATGAACTCACGTTGCATCGTGGTGGTATTGATGGGGAAGACTAGGTCGATATCATAATAAATTCTCTGCCTAAGTCATTTGAGAACTTCAAAATGATTGTTGTAATGAACAAGAAAGTGTATACTCTTATGAGTTACTCAATGACCTGATGGCAGTGAAATCAGTCATGCTTCTAGATAAGGTTGTTTTAGCTACTTCAGGTAGTCACTCTGTTGCACAAAGAAGCAAAATGAAAAGGAGAGTGACTAAGAAGAGAGCTAAGAAGACAACTTCTGAAAGCAAGTCTCAAAGGAAAACTGGCGACGCAGCTTAGAGGGAACACTATTTCCAATGTGGCAATGTTGGCCAGTGAAAAAAGTAATGACAAAATAGTAGAACTGGACAAGGTATGTCATGTTCATATGTCACAAAAATATGTCTAACATTAGTTTCTACTCATTCGTGGGTAGTGGAGAATGGAGCTACTAACCATGTTTGTTATACTTTGCAAAGGTTTGTGCCCATAAAGATACTAATACACGATGAGGTTACCATCTCCATGAGTAGTCCTGAGTGACTTCCCGCAACAACATTTGGAGATTTTACTTTATCTTTTGCTCACAATACTTTGATTTTGAGAGATGTTTTATTTGTGTTGACTTTTCAACGGAACTTAATTTCAATTTTCAAGTTATTTATACATGGATGTTAAGTTATTTTTTATAGTGGCATTTCCATGATGGGTAATAGTGATGTTATCTGTCGTGTAATACTAATAACTCTCTTAGTATCATTAATTGTCTCCATAAATCTTCCGTGAATGTCGCATGTACTTCATCTAGTAATTATAATCATAATAAAGGGAAAGTTTTCTTTTTCTTTTAATGAGGATCATACATATCATTTGCACTTGAGACTCGGCCACATCAGTCTAAAGAGGATCAAGCGACTGGCAGAAGATGTAATTTTAGACTCTATTCGGGTAGTTCCTTATCGAATTTGTGATCCTGTACAAAGGGTAAGATGACGATCAGGCGATTTAAGGCAAGTGAGTATGAAGCAAGTATTGTGTTGGCATGATCCACTCTGACTTATATGGACCGATGTCTACACAAGCTCATGGAGGATTTGAGTAATTTGCCACATTATCAATGTTTACTCAAGGTTGGAATATGTCTACTTCCTTCGCTACAGGTCTAAATACTTTGAGAAATTCAAAGAGTTTAAGACGAAAGTAGAAATGAACCTGAGCAAGACTATCAAGTCACTACAATTTGATCGTGGTGTCGAGTACCTTAGTGGACCGTACCAGACACCCCTCACAAGAATAGTGTGGCAGAAAGAAGAAATATGACTCCTTTTGAAATGGTTAAATCTACAATGTGTTTTGTGAACTTGCCTATTTTGTTTTGCGCTATGTCTTGAAAACAACGAAATATCTGTTTCACTTGGTACCTTCTAAATCAATTCAGATGATTCCCTTAGAACTCTGGCATGGGCAAAAGTCTGATATGACCAGAATAAGAGTTTGGGATTGTCTAACCTACGTGCTAACAAAGGAACCTGGTAAATTAAAAGGTAAGTGTTAGCTAATGTTGTTTGTAGGATACCCCAGACACATGAAAGGTGATTATTTCTACTCCACCGAGTATCAAAAAGTCGTTAGCAAACAACACGATATTCTTGAAGAATGAGTATGTAAAAAACCACAAATCTAAAAGTGACACCATTCTCCACGAACTTGGAGAATATTGCATGCTTCCATCAAGAACCCGTGTGATGGTTGATGCATCTATACTGGTACAACATTATCTACACAGTCACTAGTGCAATGAATAAAACTTCAAAGATCGGAATATGTGGAATGTAAACCTTCCTCCATGATTACTAAGATTGATTTCTACTAATTATAAGGGTTGTAGGCCCATTAAGAGGTTGTGGTCTGAGAATTTAAGGCCATATCCTATGATCGGGTTTGTTAACTCTTGTAACTTGTTTGAAAATCCCGGAGATCATGGAAATGTGTTTCCAAGGTGGACTATGGTCTCTTCGAGGTGCTTCGATAGAATTAATACTTTATAGACTATGATCTTAGGCCTCGAAGTTGGGCTTTCTCAATTAATTGAACCAAGTGTACTTAATGAATTGGACTTTTGTAGACATACTTCAGATGAGCTTCAAACCCCGACGGAAGTCAAATTGGGCTAAGTATAAACTACTAATTTGTCAGCAAAAGAAATAACTATTATTATGGATGTTAGTGTAGTTTGAAGTTCATGTGTTGGACGAATTAAATCGAGTTATCATGTTATAGTTGAAATATTTTGGCCAAAAAAGAATTTACCCGAATAGTGAGAGACCCAAAAGAGATTAGCTTGAAACCCGACGGGATGACCTCGTTAACCTTATTCATTTTTTATTAGTAATTTTATTATAAATATATTACCAAAATCTACTTTTAATATTTAGGATAAAATTTGTTAATTAAGTTTTAACTAAGTGTATCTAATGTAATTAAAAAATCTATAAAATAGCAAAATAGTATATTTTTATCATCTAAATTGCTGAATACATAAACATTGTAATATATTTTAATTTTTTCTATATGTGAGAAAATATATTTCAGATATTCTTTATTATTCAGAAAATTATAAAAGAGAAAAAATGTTGAAAGATATAAAATATCAAATATAAAATTCAACTAGTAAATTTACTAGTTCGATGAGCTAAGCTAAGAATGAAGGGTTACAATTTAGTGTCATGATTTTTCAATTCAATAACATTGACTTGAAATACGATGAACTGTGTAGATTAAGTATTACTGGCTTAAATCAATGTCACAACATAAACGCACAAAAAAGTAAAAATTTGTTCATTAATTTTATTTGTTTGTTTCTTGCTCTAATTAATTCGAGGAGATTGTTTCTTTCTAAAGGGGTTTTAATTACTTCCAGAAACTCCAAGCCTGTCATTTCGTTTATTGGCAGCATTTGAGAAATTTTTTAAAAACTCATCATTATTTTTTTCTGACTTTTTTCCAAATTATTAAATTACTATTGTCCAAACTGAAAATGGACAGTGCATTTATTAGTAGAATTTGGTTTATTTGTAGTTGCAGGTATTTAACTCTATTGCCATCTTGATCACCAGCATTTTTTTTATATCGAAATTCTATTCTGCTTTTTTTTTTTTTATATAATTACAATATTTTTTATCTTATAAGTTTTGTGCTATATTACTAAATTTATTTCTTTACGAATATTTATCCTCCGTTTATTTCAGTGTGGAATATTTGTTAGGGATACTCATCGATTAAATATAGGGATGAATATTTGATTATTTCGATATATTTCTGAGCCGTGAAATAACAAAACTGAAATAACAATATTATATTTGTAACAATTGAATTGAACCGAATTAACCGAACAAAAATTCTTATTTGATTTTTATTATTTTTCTGTTATCTCAATAATAACTGAATTATTGAAAATGAGGTTTTTAAAAATTAGAACTGTTAGGAAATTTGTTTGTTAGAAATTTCTTTTGTCTTTATTTCTGTTTTGGTAAGTTAAAATCAGTTTAGAGAGTCTCTAAATTAGTCCCAGTTTAGACCATAAATGTAAAGTCATGTTAAGTCATGTCGATCATTCATACATCGAAATAAATAACAAAATAATTCAATCTCACTATGTTACATAAATAAAATCTATGTTGATGTAATTTATCGTAAAATAAATTTATTATATATATTTTTTTATCAAATATGCATTCTAATATTATTGTATTGCGTAGAATATTATATTCTCACCTTATTTTATTTATAATGCATTTTATACATCATATTGTGCATTTTAAGTTCATGCATTTTACGAAAATTAAATTGAAGGATAATTAAATTATTTTTAATTTGATGTATAATACATGAAAAACAAATTTAAATTGAGTGAGTTATGATCATTTAAAGTTTTTAGAACTTTAATTAGAGGATAGAGAAAATGAACACGAAATTTTTTAAATATTGAGAGTTGATATGGAAAGATAGAGGGCCAGAATTTATTCTCATTTCTCATACTAAAAATATTTCTCATATAATCACCACTCTATATATATTGATGAACCAAAGTTTAAAATATTATTTTAGAATTGGGGATGAAAATAAAAATAACTAACATTATAGTGTAGTAGATAAACGCTCAAGACTAAATAAATCACATCTGCATTATAGTGTAGTAAAACATATATTGAAGGGTAATTTTGTATTCCCTCCGTCCCATATGAATTGTCCACTTTGCTTTTGGCACAATAATCAATGCGAGTAGAGATAGAATAAATTAGTATTTTATTAGTGAGTGGGTAATATTTTTCCATTTTAAGTAAGTGGACAATTAAATGGGACGGACAAAAAAGGAAAGGTGGACAATTGAAGTGGGACGGAGGGAGTAATATTTTTTCTCTCTCCTCTATAATCATCCTAAATCTTTAAATGATCATAACTCCTTTGATTTAGATTATTTATTCATGTATCATATATCAAATTAAAGGTAATTTAATTATCTTTCAAATGGAATCCATATTTCATATGTTTCGATTTAAAAATCTTCGTAAAAAATGAAAATTAGTGATTATATGCGTAATTCTTGTAACAGTACATGAATTCTTATGTAATGAATGAAATTGCACAATATAATGCATGAAGTTATATTATATAATGCAGAATATGATAGATAAAATGCAATATATTTTTTCATGCGAGATCGACAAGAAAAAATTGAAATTGATTATCTTTGCATAGTGTAGAAAATATTATAGTTATTGTAAAAGTAGATAATTAATTGCTTGTTTTAATTATGTATTTTTTTGTTTTATTATATAAATTTATATTATTATATTATATAATGCATGTTTGTTAGTGTTGGTCCTAAAATTAGAGTGCAATTTTGTGTAGCGGAAGGTTTTGTGTAAGCAGCGGAAGTAAAGATAAGTACAAGCACTGATCTTTTGAATAGACTAAAGTCAGTTTTGTGTGTAGTCAGTTTAAGCTTAAGTCTATGTTTCGTCTTAAGTCAGTTTCACAGTTAATACTCTTCAATACTTGGACAAGTATTGAAGGTTTTAATAGTCAGTTTGTGAAACAGAAAAACAAAGCAAGTATAAGGAAAGCGGTAAAGTAACACACAGAGATTTATAGTGGTTCAGATTTCAATATCTTACATCCACTCTTCATACCAAGTTCTGGATAATTCACTAAGTAAACACAAGCCTTCTAACGATCTATACACAGTCCGTGGCACCTCCGTCCTTCGGTCAGCTGTGGCACTCGCCTAGGAACTCCTTGTAGACTTAGCCTTTAGGTTGAAGTGGGGACGCACCCCGAAACCTTGTTCCTGGGGGTGGATGTTTACTAATTCTTCCAAGAATAGTTGGATGTTTAAAGGTTCTTCCTAGAACACAGGTGGCTAGCTTACGCCCGTGAGAATCAAAGTTCCAAACTAGGAAACTGACTGCTATGAATATATCTTAGAAAAATATATTCACCAAATTGAGCTTCATCTTAAAGCTTCAGCCTCGTGCTAGGAGAAGATATCAAGGTGGGTAACTTGAGTCGGAGACTTAAGTCTCGTGGTTAGAATGCGGAAAACTCCGAGAGAGTTTTAGTTGGAGTGATGACCTAAATATGCCCTTTGTCTCTTTAGACTAGTAGATTTTGAATTATGTTCGGGTAACCTTTGTTAAGGTTGAGAGGGCAGGTCTATATATAGAGAGGAGAACCTATGGCAATTTGAATTTCTATCTGTTAGACACATAAATCCAGACGTTAGACTCATGGATTATATTATCCAATCGTAGTCCATGGCTTAGGTCTCCTTTCTGCTCTGCCTATTGTAAGTGTACTATGCACTAACTTTATGCCAGACTCCTTTGCAGCCCGAGGAACCCAGTTTGGATAACCTCATACTGACTTAGGCATTTACAAACGCCTGAGTCTAACTGAGGCTTCTTAAACTGACTTCTGAGAGTCAGTACAACTTAGCCCTCATATTGACTTCCCACGGTCAGTATGGTAAATCCTCATACTGACTTTCCATAGTCAGTATGGGAAATTCCCTCATACTGATTTCTCTGGATCAGCATGGAAATCCCTTGAACTGACTTCTCCTTAGTCAGTTTGGGAAAGCCCTCACACTGACATCTCTTTGTCAGTATGGATAGACCTAAAAATGAGTGCTCCAACTCAGTTTTCGGAGTCAGTTCTCGAGCATTTTCCATTGCTTGATCTTCAGCCTAAGTTCTATTACAACTCGATCGATCCTATACAAGGATTACAGTTTAGAACTCTAGAAACTGGAAAAATTGACTAAGAGTGGTTTTGACATATTAAAACATTTCTTTCTAGAGGGATTCTAGATTTTTGATTCTAATAATTTCCCCCTTTTTGATATTGTCAAAACCACTTTATAAAGACATAGAGAAAGGAAATATTATATATTGAGTTTACAAAGACACTACACAATATACATATCCTTAATTCTGTCCAAACACTTTCCCCCTGAATCAAACAATATATATTATCATGACTTCTTCCAAGTAAGTTTTTTATAGGGGAACACGAAAATAATGGAATATATCAAGCAAAACACCAGAAATATTTAACATTGTTTTGTTTAATGTAAAGTAATCAAAAGTGAATAAGTGATCAATCAAAAGACTTATGGAGGTGGTAGAATAGAGGAGGATGATCCAGAGAACTTAGCCATGATTTGTGCAAGGATATCAATCTGTTCCTATCGTCTCTTTTCTTCAACTTCCTTATCTCTCTATCTTTCTTCTCCCCTCTTTGTGACAATGTCAAGAAGGGTTGAAATAGTGGCTTTGACTGAAGACATGTATCCTTCTGATTCAGCATGGCGTTGCTCAAGTCTTGCAGCCAGTGTGTCGAGTTGGTCTTTAAGGTTGTTGTTCATCTGATTCAGCAAAGTTATTGACACAACATCACTTTCAGAGACCGTCTTTGAAGATTCAGGTGCACTAGTAACAACTGCAAGTAGTCTGATTCTCTCTTCCTCTAGTCGAGCTAATTCAGCAGCAGCTCGAATTCTTTCTTCTTCAGCAAACCAATAAATCTCATCTTCTTCTTGCTTGCGCTTTTGTTCTGCTTCAAGATTCAAACGAGCTTCTTCTTCGGCTTTTTGCCGAAGTTCCTCCTCCTCCAATTATCTTTGGATATCTTATATACATTTTGCTTTTACCTTCTCCATAACTATTCTTTTTAATCGGACCAGTTCAGCAACATTTCCCAAATGTTTACTACCAGATTGGATTGTCTGAACTAACTGGGTGAAACGGTTCACATTTTGTTCAAATGTAACTTGAGCGGACATAGTAAAAGCTTGCTCCAAGCTTTTATAATCTGCTTCTACATCAGCAAACTCCCCTTGTGCGACAACAATATCATTCTGAAGCTGCTAAGCCTCCATCTCAATTGTACGCAATGGTAGACTCATTTCTTCCACTTGGTTTCTATTACTAACCATGAGATTGCGTAGTGAATCAATATTGAGAGCAGGAGATGGTACCTGAGAGGCTAGTATTATCAGCATAGGAGCTTCAGATGCAAACTTGAAGTAAAGTAGAGGGAGCCTATGCTTATCCTGCCCAAATTGACTGTTGTCCTCTGTAAACGTTCTATAGGCTCGAATGGCCAATAGTCGTTGTCTGATAAATTGCTCTGTAGCTTGCCTTCCTCCGTTGTGAGCAACCCATTCATCACCCCAGGCTTCCTCACTTCTCTAGAAGGTTAGCCCAAGCCTCGCCATCATGATCGATAAATCTTCTTCATTTAATTCATGTCTGGCCATGTCAAAACGTCTCCATTGATGAAACTCTTTTCGCAGGACATCATAGGGAATAGTGCCTTCTAGCAAAATATCTTGATATATCAGATCGATTTCACCAGTAACTCACTGCTCTATTCCTTAAGAGATCTCCCCAGCCCATGGAATTAGTTTCGCATCTCCAATGTCAGCTGCAGTGATGGGAGGGCACCAACATAGAAGTCGATAGGATGTAGACTCTAGGTGTGGTACACTGCTAAAAGGTACTTTGAAATCTGTGACAGGGTTTGGTTACTTAATGAATTCTTTCCCATCTCGTCCATCCCAAGGATGTTTTCGTCATTCTTCTCTAAGATCTTCTTCAAAGGTGGGTCCTTCTGAGAGTGCCATGTAACGAACCTCTTCGGCAGTAAGAGAGTGAAATGATAGATTAGAGTCAGTAGAAGAGGATGTGCTCATGATGTTATATCTTTCTTCATCCTCATGTCCCTCAGAAACTTGTTCTGACTCAAGTATCAAAGATGAGGGATGATTAACCTGTGCCGATGTTCCCCCTTGCTCAAGCATATGTGCCTTCCCTTTCGTCAGATCTCTTTCAAGGTCAGGCAACACTCATTCATTTTGTTCCTGCACATCCTGCTCTGGAGCATCTTGATTTAGATCAACAACTATTTCTATATGGTGAGAAAATGGTTGTTCCATCACAGTCTCTTCATCTACTTCCTCGGAATGTGGGGACTCCATCTCCTCTCTTTCTACGGGAACTCCTCCTCAGTCTTCAGGTTAAAGTGGGGACGCACCCGGCAGCCTCCTTCCTGGTGGATGGATGTTTATTAATTCTTCCAAGAATGGTTGGATGTTTAAAGCTTCTTCCCAGAACACAGGTGGCTGGCATAAGCCCGTGAGAATCAGAGTCGCAGACTAAGAAAATGACTGCTATGAATATATCTCAGAAAGATATATTCACCAAATAGAGCTTCAACTTAAAGCTTCAGCCTCGTGCTAGGAGAAGATAGCACGGTGGGTAACTTGAGTCAGAGACTCAAGTCTCGTGTTTAGAACACGAAAAACTCCGAAAGAGTTTTAGTGGGAGAGATGACCTGAATATGCCCTTTGTCTCTTTAAACTAGTTGATTTTGAATTCTGTTCAGGTAACCTTTGTTAAGGTTAAGAGAGCAGGTCTTTATATAAAGAGGAGAACCTATGGCAATTTGAATTTTTATTCGTTAGACACATAAACCCAGACGTTAGACTCATGGATTATATTGTCCAATCGTAGCCCATGCCTTAGGTCTCCTTTCTGCTCTGCCCATTGTCAGTGTACTATACACTAACTTTATGTCAGACTCCTTTGTAGCCCGAGGAACCCAGTTTGGATAACTTCGTACTGACTTAGGCATTTACAAATGCTTGAGTCTAACTGAGGCTACTTATACTGACTTCTGAGAGTCAGTAATGCTTAGCCCTCATACTGACCTCTCACGGTCAGTATGGTAAATCCTCATACTAACTTTCCATAGTCAGTATGTGAAATGCCCTCATACTGATTTCTCTGGATCAGTATGGATATCCCTTAAACTGACTTCTCCTTAGTTAGTTTGGGAAACTCCTCATACTGACTTCTCCTTGTTAGTATGGATAGACCTAAAACTTAGTGCTCCGACTCAATTTTCTGTTTAGGCTAAGCGTGATGCTAGTCAGTTCTCGAGCATTCTACGTTGCTCAATCTTCAGCCTAAGTTTTATTACAACTCGATCGATCCTATACAAGGATTACAGTTTAGAACTCTAGAAACTGGAAAAAGACTAAGAGTGGTTTTGACATATTAAAACATTTATTTCTAGAGGATTCTAGATATATGATTCTAACAGTTAGGTATATAATGAATGTTTGCTAGTTATATAATGCATATCGATGTCAATATAATGCATGAAGTTATATAATGAATGCAGTTGCACAATATAATGCATGAAATTATAGTATATAATGTAGAATATGATAGATAAAATGCAACATGTTTATTTCAACGAAATCATCATCATTATAGTTGCACTTGTTATGTATTAACATATGCATTATAATGAAAAATAATTTTTCTCTAAAATAAATGTAATACTATATATAATATACATAATTCTCGTAATAGTACACAAATTCTTATATAATGAATGCAGTTGCACAATGTAATGCATGAAGTTATAGTATATAATGCAGAATATGATAGATAAAATGCAACATGTTTATTTCAGCCAAATCATCATTCATCCTTATATTTGCACTTGTTATGTATGATATAGTTATAACATATGCATTATAATGAAAGTAATATAATTTTTCTCTAAAACAAAAGTAATACTCCCTCCGTCCCATCCGATTAGGTACTTCTCATTTCGGCACATGAATTTCGGAGCTAGTGTTTAGTAGCTAATTGTGGTCGTTAATAAAATTTGTCATCATTATTAATTTATTTAAGTCTTACAGAAGTAAATTACGATAGTCAATTTTATTACTGGCCACAATTAACTACTAAAGAGTAGCTCCAAAATTTATGTGCCGAAATGAAAAGTACCTAATCGGATGGGATGGAGGGAGTACCATATATAATGCAGGATGTAATACCGTATAATAATAATAATAATAATGTTCTAAAATAAGACTAATACAATATTATAATATATACAGGAAGATGTTTCTTAGGTATATAATGAATGTTAGGTATATAATACATGTTTCTTATGCATATAATGAATGTTTGTAAGATATATAATGCATGTCGAGGTTGAATACACAAATAAAATCTTAAATAAGTGCATAATGACAAAAATATCCAATAATGTAGGTTTTTTGAGATAAAATGACCGAAAACTCTAGTAAAATCCTGAGCATACATTCTTCAAAATCAATGGCGAGGATTAGTTCTTATTTCTCATGGTAAGAGGTGTTCTCACTGGATCGCATCCATATATATATATATATATATATATATATAATTGAGGATGTTTTTTATTATGTGAAATAAGAATAAATCTTATCATTTACATTTTTTATCCAACACTCAAGAATTAATAAATTCTGTGTCATTATATTGTAACTTATATGCATTATAGGATAATTAGATTGTGCCTTTAATTTTATCAAATATCATATGCAATATATAACTACTTTATATGCATTATATAAAAAAATTATGCATTTGTGCATTATGTGCCTATTGTATATGCATTTTACGCATATGTTTATACTTTTTATGAAAATTAATAAAAAATTCATATAAAGCTGCACTAAAATACATATACGAAATTTATTCGCATTTCTCATCATAAATCTTAGTCTTACTGGATCCACACCATATATATATATATATATATATATATATATATATACAGAGTAGTGATCATATGAGAATAGTTTTTAGTATGAGATATGAGAATAAATCTCAGCCTTTGATTTTGTGATTTCAACGCTCATGATCTATTTCACTCCGTGTGCAGTTTTCCTCGATTATCCTGCAGTTTTGCAAAATTAAGGTTATTTTTGTAATTTTAGCTTTTTTTTAAAATCTGAAATGGTATCTCATTAGATTTTTATTCATTTCTTCGCGCGATTTGATTTCTTCTTCCTTCTTCGTTCGATTTGATTTATATTTTTTCTGTCGATCAGATTTTTTTTCTTTGTTTCTGGATTTCGCATTCGTGTTCGATCTCGACTTTGTTTATTGTGCATGAATATAGTTTAAAAAATTTGTTTTATTCAGATCGACGTTCATTTTTACTATGATATTGTGCATCTTTAGTGTTAACTTGATGCATTTTTGTATCTTACAGGTTCATTTATTCCAAAGTGTGTATTCAAATCGATGTTCATTTTTACTATTATATTGTGCATCTTTAGTGTTAACTTTGTGCATTTTTGTATCTTACAGGTTCATTTATTCCAAAGTGTGTTGATGAGATGAAGCATTTTAAGGGCAGAGTTTTTAGAACTGTTGATGTTGGTATTGAGTTTTATAGAGACTACGCTCGTATTGCTGCTTTGAAGAAGAAGATGTTTAATTTTTTCTTAATTCGTATTTATGTAAAAATGAAGTAAATCGGGCTAAAAATGAAGTATATCGGGCTAAAAATGAATTAAATCGGGCTTAAAATGCAGGTTGATGTTTCTGTTTGAGTATTTTTACAGTTTTAGCCTTTAAAGGCTAAAACTGCAGGATATTGGGGCAAAGATGCCGCATTTTTCAATTTGCTGAGAATGAATCATGATCGTCGATTTTATGAGATGGACACGCGAGATCTATTCTTATTTCTCATAGTAACTCCTATTCTCATTTGATCACTAGTATATATATGTAGGGTAGTGATCAAGTGAGAATAGGAGTTACTATGAGAAATAAGAATAGATCTCGCGTGTCCATCTCATAAAATCGACGATCATGATTCATTCTCAGCAAATTGAAAAACGCGGCATTTTTGCCCCAATATCTTGCAGTTTTAGCCTTTAAAGGCTAAAACTGTAAAAATACTCAAACAGGAACATCAACCTGCATTTTAAGCCCGATTTAATTCATTTTTAGCCCGATTTACTTCATTTTTACATAAATACGTATTAAAAAAATTAAACATCTTCTTCTTCAAAGAAGCAACACGAGCGTAGTCTCTATAAAACTCAATACCAACATCAATAGTTCCAAAAACTCTGCCCTTAAAATGCTTCATCTCATCAACACACTTAGGAATAAATGAACCAGTAAGATACAAAAATGCACAAAGTTAACCCTAAAGATGCACAATATAATAGTAAAAATGAACGTCGATCTGAATAAAACAAATTTTTTAAAACTATATTCATGCACAATTAACAAAGTCGAGACCGAACATGAATGCGAAATTCAGAAACAAAGAAAAAAATTCGATCGACAGAAGAAATATAAATCAAATCGAACAAAGAAAAAAGAAGAAAATAAATCGCGCGAAGAAAGGAATAAAAAATCTGATGAGATACTATTTCAGATTTTAAAAAAAACTAAAATTACAAAAATAACCTTAATTTTGCAAAACTGCAGGATAATCGAGGAAAACTGCACACGGAGTGAAATAGATCATGAGCGTTGAAATCACAAAATCAAAGGCTGAGATTTATTCTCATTTCTCATACTAAAAACTATTCTCATATGAGAATAGTTTTTAGTATGAGAAATGAGAATAAATTCTTGCCCTCTCTCTTTGCATATCAACGCTCAAGATTAAAAAATTTTCGTGTTCATTTTTTGTAGTGTATTGTGCATTATTCAATTTTAAGGATAATTTTGTAAAAAATTTTCTCTATCCTCAAATTAAAATTCTAAAAACTTTAAATGATCATAATTCATTCAATCTAAATTCATTTTTCATGTATTATATATCAAATTAAATATAATTTAATTATCTTTCAAAAACAAATCCTTATTGGATAAATTTAGAGGAAGAAAACCATAACGTAAAACAAATCGTGATTCTATACATAAATCTCATAATACATTGATTTTCGTAAAATGCACGAAAATAGACCTAAAATGCATGAAATCGTACTTAAAATGCACAATAATGCATAAAATGCGTTATATTCCTTCAGTAAATGCATATTATAAAGTGTTGGTCCCCGATCAGAGTGTTTTGTATGCAGCAGAAGTATTAAATTAATCTTGCACTTATCTTGCTAAGGTCTCGACTTAGCAAGTATTTATCAAGTGTATTTTAGCTCGAATATTTGTTAATCCAATATTGCAGTTTACACTTCAACACTTGATGTGTTGAGTTTCAAATATATATGCGCAAAATTTAACAATATAAAGTTGTAAAAGACACAAGGATTTTGTAGTGGTCCGAACAATTGTTCTACGTCCACTCTTCAGTCCTCCGACTAAAAATTCACTAGAAGAATGAGTACAAAGTCAGGCCTAATCTCTAACGTTGAGTAGCTCCTTCGTCTGGTCAGTGCGCACCTTCAAGCTCCTCGATCTCCAATCTTCAACCGGTGTCGCTCCGTAGAGTGAGGAAAAACCTCCCTTCTCCTTGGACGTCGACTTCTGGGAGTTATATAGTTCTTCCCAGAACCTATCCTTGTGTTGGCGTTGCCCGTAAGAATCACATTTACATGACAATCGTGACTGCAAGATTCTTTATAGAGTAGAAAGAATCCCAAAATAACCTTGGAAGCTTAACTTCGCAGGTCTCGAGCTTTAGAGATGAAAGCTTATGAAAAGCTTCAGTCAAGAACTTAGCTCGGATGTGTTCGTGTAATATAGAGAATGTATTTGGTCTCTTTTTGTTATCTCTGAGTGTCGAACTTTGCGAACCTTTCAATCAATTAAGGATGACACCTATTAATAGGTGAGGATTCAAACGGCTGTTTGAATCCTATCCGTTAGACTCAAAGGCATTGCTAGTCTATCTGCGTTCTTCCTTTTTCTACAATGGACCGAGACTCTTCATGTCTCCTCATCTCTGACTGGCATAGCATCTATCTGTAGCCATCTTTGTCTGAACGGATCCTTCGTAGGTCTGAACCCTCCTTTGTGTATCATGATTATTCTATCTTCTGATTCGTCGGGTTTCCTTGTGATTTGTGATCCGTCTGAACTTTGACTTTGTATCTTTTCTTGATTGCTGATTGTTGTTTGTTGGCTTCTAGCATGCGGGTGTCTTCTCAGCAGTTTGAGCTAAGACCTTCGGATTCTGCTGGAATTATTCCTTCAGCATTCTTGTAGTGTTCCTCCGCATTGCTGGCCCTTTCTTCTCTTCGCAATCTTCAGCAATTCATTAAGTATGTTGACTCCTTCAGCAACCTCGATTCTCTTCTTTCTAATTATATTAAAACTCGAGTATGAATTCCTATACATGACTTTTACAATTGACTCGATATTGAGTTGCTAGAGCTTTGATGCACCAAAACATATCATCCTAAGACTATGTGTTGGGAATTATTCACGAATTCCTCCCTTAGATTAAAATGTAAAAGGTTTTGTTGAATCAAAGTCTTAGTAGATTGGTCGATCAATGCTGAATTCTAGCATAGTCTAGCAACAATTATGTAATGTCCTGGTTAGGAAAAATATCGAGTTGTAATAGATTAGGAAGTGCTTGAGAAGATTGCTGATGGACTCAGCAAATGGAACGAAGAAAATCAATTCAAAGAACTTCGGAATGCTAGGAGAGTTCTCAGCAGATGGTTGCTGCTAGAGACATGAGCAGACGAGAATGACTGCTACAGATGTTAGTGGACAAGTGCTAAGAAGATTGATTGCTAAGGCGTTAGCAATCAAATGCGAATGAAGAGACTGCTAGGAGTCTTACTCAGCAGTCAGAAGCAAGAGTAGCAGAGTGCTAAAGGAGATAGCACTCGCTAGCATACAAGCTGATTGCTAAGTAATAGCGATCAGCAGTCAAGACCTAAATGCTGAAATTCGCATCTGTTGAAGGAGTCAGCAGATTGAAGATCAGATTGCTAGAAGAGCGTAGCAATCAAAAGGCTTAACAGATCGTTCCAACATTCTCCGAGAATGCTAAGCAAGTATTATATCTAGCAACGATCGCTAATACTACCGTTCTGACAAAAGTACAAGCAAAGGACAAAATCTTTCCCAAAGTTGGTTGAAAAGTACTGTACGACGCCGAAAAGAACGGATAAAGTCAAACTCCTTTTGGACAAAGAAGTCGTTGTGTCTAACGGGTATGGAGATTCAAAGTTTGAATCTCCAGGTATAAAAGTCGAAGTCCAAACAGAGAGACGACCTCTACGACACACGACTACGACGACTGCTTAACCACTGCTACATTACTCACGAACTAAAGAACCTCAACCACATCTGAAAAGGCATTTACTTTGAGATTCCTTTGACAAAGCGAAAAGTGAGAAAGTAGTCAGTTAAGAGCACGAGACTTAAAGCATTCAAAGCTCTTAACAACCATAGTGTCCGCCACTTGAAGATCTAACACTACATTGAAGAGATTCCTTAACTTAGTTCAAGAATCCAATCATTGGGATACCTTCCATCCTAAGAAGCATCCAACAGTCACATCTCTGAAAAGAGATTGACTCCGACGGGCTATTGCCAAAACCAGACAAGTTCGAAGAGAACTATCAAACCTCCATTACAGCGAAGGACAAGTTTTACGAAGGTGCGCCCTTGACTTGGCCAGAGCTGCTGACTAGAAGATTGAAGCATCAGAGGATAGCTTTGTAGTGGCTAGGTCGAAGGTTCACTACCTGCTACAAGTGTTTGGTAATTCCTTGTACTTCAAATATCTTTTTAGTGAATTCTCTGCGATACGGCTGAGGAGTGGACGTAGATCTATTAGATCGAACCACTATAAATATTTTGTGCTTTACTGTTTTATTACTTATTGTTTGTGTGTTGTGATTTGAAACCTAGCAACGATAGTTTCTAGAGCATATACCTGTAAGAAACCCTAACTTCTACCTTGAGCTAAACATTTTGACAACAACTTAAGTGCAAGATAATCTTTGAACTACCGTTGCATTCCTGTGTGAGTTGTTTGCTATTCACCACGACGACTCCGATCTGGGACCAACAAGTCGTATAAGAGCGGTAGGTCGAACGACTGACTGCTTCTGAGTCACTTTTAAGACCAGATCTGTACTTTTTCCTTACACTGTTAAATTGTTCTTTTGTTGATCTAGCTCAGGAACTCTAAGGTTGTCAAGATGAATCATACTTTGCCAAAGTATACCAAGGAGAAGTTCAATTCATGGCAGAAGATGGCCACTATTCAGCTCCAGAGCATACGTCCAGAGATGGTGGATGTTCTCACCAAAGGTCCCATAAGGATTATGAAGGTCAACCCCTTCGTTAGTCCAGTCGCTGAAGGTCAACCGAGTCCTCCGCAGATGATCGAGAAGAAGATTGATGAATATACAACGGAGGACAAAAAGAGAGCTCAGTTGGAGCATTTAGCAAAGAAATTGATCCTTGACTCTTTGCCGCCGTTAATGGTAGGCAAAGCATTAGACTTTGATACAGCCAAGCAAATGTGGGATTATGTTTGCGAATCTTACCAGGAGACCGACCAGATGAAGCGCAACAAGCTCAAGGTAGCTGTTGATAAATATGAATCTTTCTCTATGAGTGCAGGAGAAACTATCCAAGCTATGGAAGAAAGATTCAACACCATTGTCGGAGAGCTCTGGAATCTGGGCAAGACATATGATAATGGAGAGATAAATAACAAGATCATCGTGAAGATGATGAGCTCGAGCGAGAAAGACCCTAGCCAAATGTCCACATCTGAGGTATTTGCTCAACTCAAAACTCATAAATTTATTATACAACAATCAATGAAGAACGAAGTCGCTGCTGCGAAAACTTCATCATCAAATGATGTACCCCCGGAGGATCTAGCATTCTTCGTGAAGAGAGATGCTGGAAAATGGAAGACAAAGAAGCCATTTCGTCCTCATGAGAGAGCTGCTCCAGCTTCTCCAGCAAAAGAGGTAGTTCCATCATCTAGCTCGCAGCGTGAAGATCTGAAGATCAGTGAGCTAGAAGAGCAAATGCGAAAGCTTCAGAAGTTGATGCTAGAAGCCAAAGCTGAGAAAGAAGCAAAGGAAGCCAAGCTTACTTCATCATCCTCTCGTTCAACAGAGAGGAAGCCAAGGACATGCTTTGAATGTACTTCCCCAGATCATCTTAAGCATGAATGTCCAAGGGTAAGTCAGGAAGAAAGAGAGCGCCTCAAACAAAGGTTTGAGAGAAGAGCTGTCCGAGCGGTCACTAAAGCATTGCTGACCAGGATTGAAGTGCTAGAAATTCCTAATAATGAGGAAGATGATGAGGAAGCCCTGCTGGTCTTGATGGCCAATATTGTTGAAGATCAGTTTGCTGATGTTGATTCTGATGCTGAGCAGGATGCTGATGCTGCTCTAACAATCGATGCTAATGAGGTACAATCTACTAGCATTTCTAGCTTAGCAATCATGCACGAATCGGAGGAATCTTTTCTAGATTTTGAGGATGATTATCTCACGAAGCTTTCTATTGAATTTTCAAAGATGTATGAGATAAAGAATGCTATCGTTGGAGAGAATACCTCACTAAAACTAAAAGTTACATCTTTGATCGAGGAAGTCGAAAGACTAAGGTCTGAAAGTGAAGATTTTTTTAAACTTAAAGCTGATTACTCCAAGCTTTCTGAAAATTTTCAAAATCTTGAAAAGGAGAATCTTGCTTTAAAGAGTAAACCTATAAAGGAATGCATTTGTGCTTACACATCCAGCACGGCAGTTGCCATTGTGAGCCAACAAAGGAAACATTTTGATAAATTTGGATTGTGCCTTGGTTGTGAAGCAAAATCCTCTAAGGAAGCCTTGAATTAGAATGCTGAATTTTCTAAGCAAAGAAAGATTTTATTCGTCTCTGTTGGAAAAGTCAATGCTGACAAAGGTAAAGGGAAGGTTATTGTTGAGTCGTCAACTGCTAAGCAGAAAAATTGGCGTAGCAAGCATGCTTCTACTAGACCTCAGCAGAATACTCAGAGGATGCCTACTAGGCATACTATTGCTAGATCTCAGCAGAGTACCAAGAGAGTGCCTGCTAAACATACATCTGCTGGATCTCAGTATAGTACCCAGAAGATGTGTGCTACATCACACTCAGCAGTGCCAAGGAGGAATGCTGAGCATTATATTTCAAATGCTAAGATAGCATATCCTTCCTTCACTAAGGACAAGCAGATAGCATACCATGCTGTAAGGCCACGGTACCCTAAATACACACCACATAGGAAGAACACCTATATGAGGCCCGAGTCCAACCGATTTCCATTTCAAAGGACTAGGAAGGTTAAGCACACAACTCCACCTAGATCTAATTATACAAAGCATGCTTATCCAAATGTTGAGAAAGGTGTGAAAGGTGATACCAAGAAGAAAATCTTAAAAATCACCAAGATGTGGGTTCCAAAAGGGACCATGATCCACGCTAATCCTGCAGGACCCGATGCTAAGCGGGTACCTAAATCAATGCGTTGATTGTTTTTCAGGAATAGGATCCAAGAGCTAAGACATCAAGTATGTCAAATGAATGGATCTTAGATAGCGGCTGTTCAACGCACATGACCGGGGATGAAGAGTTGTTCTCAGATATTCAAAGAATTTATGGCCCCACAGTCATGTTTGGCGACAACAACAAAGGCAGAGTGATTGGGAGAGGATGTATAGAGCGAAATGGACTAAGGATTATCAATGTTGCGCTCGTATCCAATCTCAAACACAACCTGCTAAGCATAAGCCAGCTATGCGAAAATGGGTACACCATTTCTTTCGTTAATACTGATTGTTCAATTGCTGACAATGCTACAGGTGAAGTAAAGCTTAGAGGCATCCGCAAGGGTGGCCTATATATTGTTGATTGGCAAAGTGGCCAGCAACATTCTTGTTTTGTAGCATTGAACAGGGAAGAAACCAATTGGCTAAGGCATAAGAGGTTAACCCACCTGAATTTCAAGACCATCAACCACCTAGCCAAGCACAAGCTTGTTGAGGGATTGCCAGCAAGGGAAGCAGACCAAGGCATCCTTCAGATAAAACCCAGAGAAGGCCACTATAGAAAGAATCCTAGAGCTCTTGCACATGGATTTATTTGGCCCAGTCACTCTAGCCACTATAAGTAAAAAGGTTTATACACTTGTGGTTGTTGATGTCTTTTCCAGGTATACGTGGGTTCGTTTGCTGAAAACCAAAGACGAAGTCAAGATCATCCTTCCAGAGCTAATCCTCAAGGAGCAGAATAGCAAAGAGGTTACATTTAAGAGGATTAGATCTGACAATAGGACCGAGTTCTGCAATGGGATTTTGATGGATTTTCGCACCGAAGCTGGTATCGGGTATGAGAAATCCACTGCTAGGACTCCCCAGCAGAATGGTCTAGCAGAGAGAAGGAATTGGACCTTGAAGGAAGTTGTGCGGTCAATGCTAGCCGATTCTGGTCTAAGTGGAAAGTACTAGGGCGAAGCAGTCATGACATCTTGCTATACACAGAATAGGAGCGCAATCAAGGCAGATTTAATAAGACTCCGTATGAAGTGTACAATGGTCGTAAACCTTGTATTACTCATCTTCGTGCTTTTGGTTCGACATGTTATATTCATAATAATGGGATGTCAAAGCTTAATACTTTTTCGCCAAAGTTTGATGAAGGTGTGTTTCTGGGATATGGACACCCATCGTACAAAGGCTATAGAGTGTTAAACAAGACGACTCAAGTTGTGGAAATAACATGCAATGTTATTTTTTATGAGTCTACCTTAGTGCGCAGAGTTATAAGAGAGAAAGAGGATAACAATAATGAGACTAATGATGTCCATGGTCAATCGATCTTGAATTCTTTCGAAAAAATGAAGATTGACCCGACTAAGTCTATGAGTGATTGTAATCCAACACAAACGCACTCAGCAGGTGACCAGATTGCTGACCAGGCCGATGATGCTAATGATCAAGCTAAGGCCACCCCCGCAATTTATCTTAATAATAATTTGGATATTTTGTGATCCATTGATGGAGAAGATGAGAAATCCCAGATCCAGCTGGAGACGCCGAAGGAGGTTTAGGTGTTGCTGAAGACATTGCCAAAGAGGATGTTGAGCATTTGGATGCCGAAGTTCCCGCTGCTGAGATTCCAGATGCTGAAGTCCAGGATGCTGAGATTCATGTTGCTGAGATGCCTAATGCTGAACCCTAGGGGATTGCTGAGGAGAATGTTCTAGCAGAGAACAATTCAGCAAGTGAAGCTAGCAATGCAACCCCAACAACCAGCAATCCAAGACCGAGATGGTTACGAGATCACCCCCTAGATGCTGTGATTAATGATGTCAATGATCCAGTCAGGACGAGTCAAGGAAATGCTATGTTAGCATGCTATATTTCCCATGAAGAGCCGACGAAAGTTGAAAAAGCTCTACAATCTCCAGATTGGGTGAATGCTATGCAAGAGGAGCTTGCTGAGTTCACGCGCAATCATGTTTGGGACTTAGTGGATCGACCTGAACATCAAAGTGTTATTGGAACCAATTGGTTTTTCAAGAACAAGAAAGATGAGTCAAGACATGTCGTCCGAAACAAAGCTCGTCTAGTAGCAAAAGGCTATAGACAATGCGAAGGAATTGATTACGATGAGACTTTTGCTCCAGTAGCCCGATTTGAAGCAATAAGGTTATTCCTTGCATATGTTACGCATCATGAGTTCTCATTGATGCAGATGGACGTGAAGAGTCCCTTTCTGAATGGTGAGCTCAAGGAAGAGGTCTACGTTGAGCAACCACCAGGCTTCGAACAAGGAAACCAAGTCTACAGGCTAAGGAAAACCTTATATTGTTTGAAGCAGGCACCGAGGGCTTGGTATGGAACATTGTCAAAGTTTCTTCTAGACAATGGTTTCAAGAAAGGGAAAATTGATCAGACTCACTTTCATATCAAGGATGAAGGAAGTATCTTACTTGTGCAGATATATGTCGATGACATTATCTTCGGCTCGAAGAATCAACACTTATGTGATAAGTTTTCAGAGCTGATGCAAAGTAACTTCCAAATGAGTATGAGGGGAAAGATGTCCTACTTTCTCGGATTACAAGTCCAGCAATCAAGTGATGGAATCTACATTCACCAAAGGATGTACACTCGCGATCTGATTGCTAAGTATTGTTCAGAAAAGACGAAAAGCTTAAGGATTCCAATAAGCACAAGCTGCCAGATAAGCCTCGATGAAGGAGGAGAACCGGTGAATCCTACATTATATAGAGTATCATCGGATCTTTGTTTTATTTAACAGCTAGTAGACCTGATATTTCTTATTATGTCGGTGTATGCGCGAGATATCAAGCAAATCTGAAGAAGTCATATTTGGATGTTGCTAAGAGGACTATCTGATACCTCAAGTGTACCGAGGGTCTATGAATTTGGTACCCAAGGTCTGATGGGCTAGCACTCAGTGGTTATTCAAATTCAGACTTTGGAGGGTGCAAGATTGATAGAAAGAGCACCAGCGGGACATGCCAATTTCTTGGACATCAGCTGATTAGTTGGTTTAGCAAGAAGCAGCACTCCGTGGCTACATCTGCAACCGAAGCAGAATATGTAGCAGCCGCTAGTTGTTGTGCTCAAATCTTGTAGATTCGGCAGCAATTACAAGATTATGACATTCCTCCTGAATGTGTGCCGATCTACTGTGACAACAATAGTGCTATGTGCATAACAAAGAACCATGTTCATCATTCAAGGACGAAGTATATTGATATCCGACATCACTTCATTCGAGATCATCAAGAGAAGAAGGATATTGATGTTCAATATATATGCACTGAAGATCAGCTAGCAGATATCTTCACGAAGCCGCTTGCTGAGGCCCAATTCAAAGAGTTATGTTTAAAGTTAGGCCTCCTGGAGCTGGAAGATGATGTGGATGAATGCGTTGTTATTCTCATTCTTTCTGGATTTCTTAGATATTCGGGGATGAAGGAGATAAACGTATCCAAACTTACGTTTTATGTTGCTGACTATTGTTGCTGAGATATTGCTGCTAAGCAATTGGATGCTGAGTCCTAGCTCTCAGCAGATCCTAAGAGGTTTACTAGCAAGTGGTACAGACGGTTGCTAAGGAATGTTTGCTAAGTCCAAGCTCTTAGCAGACAACATGTGAATGCTATAAGCATTGCATATGGTGCTAGCAATTGATGCGGTGGATGCTAGATTTTGGATGCTATATTATGTGGATGCTAGGATCCGGATGCTGAATCCAAGCAGACTATTTGTGTGCTAAGGATTTCCAATACTAGCAGATTGTTGAGTCCAAGCTCTCAGCAGTCTCCGAAACTCAAAGCGGGAAGGATTTTGAATTTGAATTGATGTGTCCGACACGCTACATTTAATGCGTGCAACTGGCTGTGTCAAACCAGGAGGCAACACGTCAAAAGCATTCAAGCATTTTGGAGCGTGGGCTACCATACGAACCATCTCCACTACGCTAAACCGTCGATTGAATTTGAGAAGACGTTTCCCCAACCGTCGGATCATTACTCAGAAGGTATAAACATCTTACTTCGTTCAACATTCTTCTACACTCTGAGTATCTGAATCCCTAGAATTTCTAAGTCTTCCAAACACTCCCGAATTCTCCCAACTTAGAAAATCCTTCAATATGTCTGCTAATCCTGAATCTCCTTAACAATCTGACTCTCATACACATACTGATACATCTGATTTTTCTACAAAATCTGGATTTCCCATCCATTCCCTCAATATCGATGTGACTCTACACGAGTGGTGGGCACCGGAGTATACAAGGATTGTCAAGAAAGAAGACGTAAAAGATGACATCCCATATGGTCAACTAGTGACTCTAGCCAGGAAGAAGGAACAGTCAGGCTTATCCAACAATCAGAGGAGGGCGGCGCAAATTATGAAAGACCGCATTCTATACACTCCTCTCGCTGCACTTCAATTTCCAGATTGGATAATGGAAGCCCTAGCCAAGGCAGGGGCCCTTCACTACTTGTCAGCAGAACCATTGTGGTTCCATCCACACATGGTTTCTGAATTCTACGCGCTAGCCGTAGTAGATGAGGCCACCCAGAAGTCCTTTAAGACTTTGGTTTTTGGCACAATTTTGGTGGTGAATGCGAATATTCTTGCTGCTAAGTTTGAACTTCCTAACAAAGGCGAATGTATTGCTACTTACAAGTTGAATGATCTAGAAGAAATAGAGAAGAGATGGAAAGCGTGGAAGAAGCCAGAATTGGTGAAGGATCAGAAGGGAAAGTTGATCACCTTCAAGGTTGCTACTCCAATCAACCAATTCAAGGATGAGTACAAGACTCTTGCTAAGCTGGTAATCAAGATGTTCCAGTGTGATGCTGGTTCATACTCTGAATTGTCGGCGAAGAAGTATTCAGTAATGATGGCGTTGGTGGATAAAGTGGAAGGTAATTGGGCAAAATTATTTTATGGGCGATGGTTGGAGCACGCCAGGAAGAATCTGAAGATAAAGGAGGAGGGTGTCTTTACATCCAATGTAAATTTTGGATTGAAAATCAGCAAATTCATCGAAATGTTCTTTTACAAGAAGAGGCTTGACAGAGGAGAGAAGCTGCTTCCAACAGACTTCATTCCGATGACAAACAAGGCACCAACTCCGACCGATCCCACCAGATCGATCATTCTGAAGGGCAAGTCCAATGTTAACAAGAAGATTCCTACCTCACTGGAAGAGCCCCATCCAGGCGAGTTAGCATTCCAGAGATTGGAGCAGGAAATTGCTATGACTTCAGAGGCGATAGTAGCGGCCCAAAAGTCTGCGGAGACAAAGCAATGCTTTAAGAACCTCGAGGATATCGAGAAGCTTGGAGATCTGCCCGTTGAGTAGATTGAGGAGATCATGGCGAAGAAGCAAGCAGAACAACAAGCAACAGTTTTGGGTCAGATTGCGGTGGCAATACCCAAAAGAAAGAGGTCAAATGTTGCCTCTCCTGAGAAGCCGAAGAGGACACGCAGAAGGCTTGTCAAGTCTGCAGAGAAAGAGAAGGCCGAGAAAGAAGCAATAGAGAAAGAGGCCGCTGAGAAGAAAGCGCAGGACGCTCCTCTCTCTTCTAAACCTTTTGAAGAGAGGTTACGAGTTATAAGGACGTTGAATTTTAAGAAGAAGGCATAGAAGGAGCAGGAGAAAAAGAACCATCAGAAAGAGATGGAGAGACTCACCTTTGAGGTGAGGGATCGAAATTTCAAACAAGTTAAGCAGACTGCTGAAGTACGTGCTGCTAAGAAGAAGGCTGCTGATCAGCTAGAAGCGAGGGAAGCTCCTGCGATAGTAGCACGAGCTGCTAAAGACACCCGAAAGCTAGCAGCTGCTGCTGCTAAGAAAGGGAAGGAAAAGTTTGTACCTGATGTCCCCACTCCAACCCCCGTGGTAACAGAGGAAATAGTGATTGAGCAGGAGGCCATGACAGATCAGGACTTCAAGAGGTTGCTGGAAACCGGAGCTTTTAATGCCCCCGACCGCCCTCGAGGAGGAGTCTTGATAAAGGAGCCTGCTGTTGAGCAAAGAGAAGATAGCAGTGATGAAGAGGTTGTGTTTGATGAAGCTTCTGGCTCGGGACGGAATGCTGAGCCTGATGCTAGCACATCTGCTAGAGCTTAAGAAGCGAATGCTGAGACGAGGCCGAGCACTGATAGCGTATTTTGCAACACACTATTCTGCAAGCATACAGACCACTGCAGAGGGCAAGTAATAATTTATCGAACACGAAGATTGCAGATTCGAAATATAATCAAGCACTAAAACATAGAGATCATACTATTATCTTGACACATTGGTAAAAGAGTTTGATTTATTTATGCTAGGCAATAATTGAAAGGCAATTAGTTAAAAAGACAATTAAAAGATTGAGTGTAGAAAATATGGAGAAAATAGGATTCCAGGGTAATCCACTATGATGAATAATTATGCAATATTTCTTCAATCCAATTCCAAATTAATTTCCAAACACATGAGTTAATCGCAATTATGTTATCAGGTGATTCTTCAAAACTCTAAACCATAACATGGAAATAAGAGACCTAATGACTCCTTCCGGATGCGTAGGAGGACTTCTACTCTTGATTAAAACATTAGATTTTAAAACCCTTCAATATATTAAATTCCTTCCGGGCATTCAAATTATTAAATCTAATTATCCTGCAACCTATTGATAAACCTAGACCTTCCAATTCAAAGATAGACCAATCAAATTGCCATCAATGGCCAATATCAAGCAATTAATCAAAACCCAGGAATAATGAGAATGTGATTGGAAAAGGAAAATTGAATTAAATAAACATGTACATAAAATTCATCAAGTTTCAAAACCATAGAATCCACAAAAGACTTAGCCAATCATGCTAAGTTCCATAAAAATAGAGTAAAGAGAGTACAATAACAAAGAAAACATGAAACCAAAAACCCAAGTCTTCAATCTTGAATCTTCAGCCTTGTGCTTCTTAAATTCTGCTCTGTTTTGCTCTCTCCAACTATGGACGATCGAAAATAATAAGGAACATTTTTTAGTCTTGGAATCCTCTATTTATACTAATCTTCTTCAAACCAAAAAAAGATATGGGATTTGGATCAATTTTTGCCCAAAAAGTCATGATCGGCGACCCATAAAACGTCGATGGCGATCGCCGAGCGTCTGCTAGGTCACCATCTGTGCACCGCACCAAAATGTGTGAATTTTGCACGATAGGCGACCGAACTGCATGAATGGCGACCGCCGTTCATGCATCTCGGTCACCGTTCATGCGCCGAACCATAATGTGAGAATATACGTGATCGGGGGCCCATATGCATGATCAGCAACCGTCGTTAATGCATTTTAGGTCATCGTTCACGTCGTAACTGCAACTAGAAGCTTTTTCGTCAATCTCTTCTCACTTTTTCCTCTTCCCGGTGCAACGACACATCAACTAGTCTTCATGGTGCTCGATCATATCCTGTAAACGGCTCAATTGCGCATGAATCTTGCAACAATCTCCCAAAACCAAACCAAACGTAATATTTCTTAAAAGTATATGAATATGGCATACAATTATCACAGAATGACCTAATCTTAGTCAAAAAGCCAGCAGATTCACATTAGTAAATGCACAAAATGAGTGTTTATCAACCCCCCAAACTTAAACTATTGTTCGTCCTCGAACGATGAGGCAAACAAATAACAGAAAAGGTAAATACGAGGGGTGCATTTATTGATCAAAATTTGTTTCAGACACAGAGAGGGTTGTGATTCCCACACTGGCAAACACGACATTCATCAACTTAGTGCAATAGTTCACAGTTTCAATCCCGACCTCTAGGAGTCTGCTTCTCACAAGATAGTGTATCACTCAAATTTTGCTCAAAGTGTAGAAAACGCTAGTGTATACTCTCAACTGTCAATTGTACAACTTTGCTACGATAGGCTTGCTTATCGTCTAGACTCTCCACTGACTTTGAGAGTGTTAGAACAAAGATTAAAAAGGTCTTTATTCTAGGTTCTAATGTAGGCACATTGGTGAAAGGTACGGAATATTTGGCTAAGAGACTAAACAAATGCAACCTTATAGCTCAGTTCACACAAATACTCTTCATCACATACCATACTTATTGTCTAACTGTTTATACAATATACCACAACTCAACTGAAAAACTACACATCTCATAAGTACAATTCAATAGGATTCAAACTCAACAATGACACTATGCACACTTTGTGCATTAATAAACTCAACACTGACATTATGCACACTTTGTGCAATTTTTTATTGGATTATTCATTACCCTTTTCTTTTCTTTTCTCTCTCTCTCTCTCTCTCTCTCTCTCTCTCTCTCTCTCT
>JAPKLW010000290.1:85936-108009 GCA_026898455.1 Plectranthus barbatus | reverse complement strand
TCTCTCTCTCTCTCTCTCTCTCTCTCTCTCTCTCTCTCTCTTTTTGTACATCTAGAAATAAAGTATAATTCTATTGTCCACCACAAGGCTTCTGGATAATTTATTACCATAAAACAATTTAATCTCACCACCTATCATCAACAGATACCCATATAACTCCATCCACACCTCCTATCATCCAGTTTAGAAAGAAGGGTTTAAAGGTTCAGCGGACTTAGCAAAGGATTATGTAGTGGGTTAGTGTTTGGGTTTAATGAGGCTTATGAAACAATGACCTAAGATCATTTCTAAGTCTATGACACTCTCTACGCAATTTTGAGACAAAAACCAAAGCAAATTCTAGAGGCAAAGTGTACAGTGACATCCTCTCAATCAAATGAATCACAGGCTCAATTTCTCACAGGCTATAACCATATCCTAGAGGCCATAATTAATTCTACAAATGTACACACCTCATCAATTCATGCATAGTTCAACAATGCAGGTTTCACGAGAAAGAAAAAATTTTCATCATTAGCTTAATCAATATTATGCAGATATAATCCTTTTCACATTATTTCAATTCCCAACACCTTGTGGTCAAATAATAGAGCTTCCAATTACAGACCCAGTAAAGCAAAATACATTGAAAGAAAATTAATAAATTGAAAGCAAATTAAAAGCATTAAAAGAAAATTTTAAAACAGAAAGCAAATTAAACCGTTACAGACCGGTTACTGAATTAAGCTAATACAGTACACAAAGTGCCATCTTAGATCACAAATCTCAGTTCCACATCAACAAGAGGTAAATAAAAGCAGAAAGGGTAGAAGCACACATCGCCCGATCACACCCCCTCCCCCAAACTTATTTGATACAAAGGAAAGAATAAGTTTGTGGGGAAAAGATCACGGTGATGTGTGTGAAACCTCTACAGGTAGTCACTGCGGTGGCAACCAATATTGTGGGAATCGGGCCATGAACCGATGCATCTCCTCCTGAGCCTCGTGCTGGCAGTCCAACTCTACTTGCTGATGCTCCCACTGACGACGCTCCTCCTCCTCAAAAGAGCGGCGCTCTGCGGCATAAGTGGTCTGTGCTGCGGATAGGGCCTGTAGCTGCGCGTTCTAGTCTGCCCACTGCCTCTCAAGTGAAGTCAACCGCTCCTCAAATGCCACGCGGTGAGTGCGGAGCTCATAGAAAGTAGAGGACTCCCCCGCGGGTCGACGGGACGAACCAGCCTGAGTATGATCCGGGGGTGGCTGCTCCAAGAAAAGTGGCTGGCCGGAGCCCTGTCCTCGCTCGCCCCCCTCCTCTCTATCATCTTCGTCCGGTCGGTGAGGCCTGTGCTCGGCCTCTACAGCCTGAATGGCCTGAATATGGGCCAGTGTGTCCAGGTGCCAGTTGTAGCGGTAACGATGAATCCCTACATTAGTTAGCTCGAGATTTGGCAAAGGAAAGTGCATCTTGTTTTGTTGTCGGAAGTAGTAGGGAGGTTGGCTCGTGGTGATGAAGCGGAGGTCGGCCAACTGATCCAAGTCCATAAGTACCATAGGGTCGACTCTCATCCAGACTGTAGAAATCCCCAGGGAGTGTATGATGTGGGTCCAGAGGACCCCTATGCAGATGACTCCCCGTTCGGCGAACGCGACTCGCCGAGACTGCTGTAGAAAGGTCATAGCGAAGTTCAGTTTCTGCTGGTGCAACATAGCATACATGACCATTAGCTCGGATTCCCTGACAGGGCAATTTTCTTTCTGAGCGAAAAGTGTGTGCGCCAGAATGCGCTGGATAATCCACAGTACAGGGTTGCAGATCTGGGTGGCTTTGGATGTCCCCGACACCCAAGTGCTGTCAGCTGGAGGAGTAAGCTGAGGCCAAAAGACCGCAACATTGGAACCTTGAGTCCGTAGATAGTCGCCCAGATTAGGGACCCCAAATGCACGATTGATCTCTTTGACTGAGAGAGTCCTTTCCTCGTTCATAGCCTGGAACTGAGCCCCATTCGGTGTAGTCCTATCAATTGTGGTGACCCGGAGCGTGCTGAGTATTTCATAGGTGATTCTCTTGTGGGTGAGGGTCGAGAAAGTGAGAATGGGTCCCCACCCAATGTTGTTGAAAAGTTCCCAGACACCATCATATAATCCAAGCATTTGAAGGGTGTTAGTGTCGATGTAGCGCGTGCTTTCAATTCCCCATTTGACCAACTGTTCAAAAATGCACTGCGTATTCTTCTTCACCGAGGTCAATCCCCAAAGATTCCGGGGTAGGCGGGCCGGGCTCAACTGCTCGGTTTCTCGGAGGCATGGTGATCTGAACTTAAAGGACATTAATCAGAACCAATCGACATGAAGACAACAAAAACGAGTAAAACAAGTAAATAACTCCCCCGAGTAAGGATGTAACACCCCGTATCTTTTTTCCGCTACTATTTTGCTAAATAATTATGAAGCATTCGGGCTAAATTGATTTAAAGGTATTATGAGCACAATCGTGATTTAATTCTATGACGGGCATTTACTCGAAAATAATTCCGAGGTAAAATTCCAGAAATCATTTCCCTACTATTTTTCCTAAGTCTTCGGCCCTATGTGATTAATGTGGGAAGATTATGTTAGTTTAAATCATATGTTACAAGTTGGAGATAAATAAATTAGGGGATTACAAGTATAGCCCTCCTAAAGAAACATCACCTAATAAGACAAGTAAGGGTATACTAGTAATCAATCAATGATGAATAGAATAAAATAGGAAATAAGTTATGTAAATGGGAAAAGACCTTTGAGGACTATCTAAAGGATGCCAATTAAATATCTTGGAGGGCAAAATTGAGAAGGGGAAACACAATCATTTGATTCCTAAGGAAGTTGCATTGGAAAAACTATACTTGCACTCCACCATTTCCTTTCCCCTCACTCCCATCGGTTGTCACCATTTCCCCTCTATATATTCTCATCACTTCACCTCCTTCAACCTCACTCAAAACCTCCATGGATGAACACCAAGTACAGCCCCTAAGTTAGCCAAGAACACCTCCCATATCACCTCAAATCACCACAATAATAGCATAAAGCTTCACTACACACCTTCCTCTATCTAAATATCTAAAAAGCCCTATCATTCTACCACTTTGTAAAATTGACCATGGCTGGAAATTAAAGATCTATGGAGCCATGAAGGAGATCTAGAAGGCTACAAAGAGCTAGGAGCAAAGAGAGAGCAAGTTGGAGCCTCAAACCCCCATTTTCGAAATCTTGGAGGAGAAACCCAAATCTGAAATTTAAAACCTTCAAGTAACCTTTATCTACCCTCTTTAGACCCTTCTAAGCTTGAATATGATGTTGCATGTATGATCAAGACACACCCTCTTAAGTTTCAAGCCATATAGTGAACTAGGTTTGACATGATGCTTAATAGTGGCAAATGCATGTTGATCTAGTGATTATTGATGATAAATATCTTGCTTGAATGTTATGGCTTGAGATCTAAGTTATATGATGATGCTATGAAGTGTTTGGTGTCTGAAATTATGAATATATGATGATATATGATGATGAGCCACGAAATTGATGAAAGCATGATATAATGAGACATGCTGTGAATGAACTGTGTAGTGAACAGAGATGGTTGGTTGTGGCAGACGGACCAAATGGAGTCCTATTAAGCTTGAAAATAAAATAAGTGGTACCAGAATGTATTAGGAAGATAATGGATTTGGTTTTATGTCAAAATGTCGTGTGGTCTGAAAGTTATGCGTTCTACAAAAATATGTGTCAATCTGTGTTGCATTGTGATAAATGGTTTTGAAACTATAGTTAGGCATGTTAGAAAATTCTCAAATTTTACACATAGGTGTTAGACCCATTACTATACATTCATGTAAAATTTCAAGTCATTATCATGAGTAATTTAGCCAAAATGAAATTTTGAATTCGAACCCCTGTTTCTACCGTAGCCCAAAAACGCCCAGGAAATTCAAACTCCCCCAGTCCATATCTCCCAAACGACAAGTGATTTTTACGAACCGTAAAATGTAACATGTCCATTTTAAAATATAGTTTATGCATGTCTAATTTCATACCTTAATTCTCTGTAGATCTGAAATTACATTCTTTTGAAAATGATATTATTTGAGAGTTCTAGATTTTACAAAATCATGTGCCATTTCTGTACGACCTACATTGTTGGCTAAATTCAGAACAAAGTACTAAGAGTTCAGCCATGAAAATTTACATGCTTATAATAGACACCCTAAGTATGATATCTTCAAAATTTCAGCTTGATTGGCCGTTTATCCTGTTCGGGGTAGAATTTAGAAAATGATGCCCTGATTCTTTAGTCTCTCAGCCCTACCTGAAATTGATTAGTTTGCCCCGACCAATCCGTAAAGAAATTTTGAGATCAGTCAAATGGAGAGTAAACCTTGACATGTCTTCTTTCATAATCTAGAAGTTGAGCCAAAAATAAAGTAAGGCCACGAAATTATGCAACTTGTTATATGACTACGCAAATCTGAAATTAAGCAAAATATGACTAAGGCATGAAAGGAATTTGCTAAGTCTAAATCCAAGACTAATAAGACCAATTAAGCCCTTTAAACATGATACTACCTTAGGACAATTATGTAAACATGAATATGAATGTACATGCCCAAGTGAAACACCTAGTAACATTACGTCATTATTTACCTAGGTGTGGTTGACATTGCGAAGCAAGCCTCGACTAGTGGAACCAAGTAAGCCAATGTTACAACAAGATAAGGTGGGCACTACTTTATCTAAAAACTTGTTTTCCAAATGATTTATCAAATGATGGTGAATGTTTTGTTTTGAATGTTTGGAACACCTTAAAACGTTTTGGTGCCTTGACAACGCATGATTTACTTGGAGGGCTCAGCCCATAAATGTATGCATGAATTTACACAATTATGAATTGATGGTACTATTGCGGAGGAATAAGGTGGGAAAGGGGAATGGAGGGCTCAGCCCATATATACATGATTTACTTGGAGGGCTCATCCCATATATGCTTGTTTGATGCATAAATTGTTGAATAATATATTCGGAGGGCTCAGCCCATAAATTCATGATCATTTGTCAATGGCACCACAAATGAAAAGAGTTGCGCAACCATGTGAGATAAATTGTTTTGGCATGCATGAGCAAATGACTTTATAAATCCCTCATGTTATGCTTGTGTGAGACGGTGATTCCAAAATATATGTATGTATTGTTTTCGGGACGACGTGTCCACTGGGTACATTCGTGTACTTAGCCCCTGCATGTGTTTTCCCTACATGTAGGTACATGGTGATGGTGATGGCGGGTGCGTTGTGGCGATTGTGGGAAGAAGCGGTTCAATGTGAACCTATATTAAATGAATGTGTACTTGGCATGTAAACCTTTCTTCCCCTATTTTGTTGATTACTCTTGCATAACTATTTAATTTCTTTTGTTGGCATGTAAGCCAAATTGATCTACTTGGAGTAATTGTCTTTTGAAGCTTTGATATATCCTTCAATTCGATCCCTAAGCATGATTTCTACCCTTGTTGTCCTATGGCATGATTTTCAAAAACTCTTATACTTATATTAAGGTTTTGGTATTGAGCTAAGATGCTATGTCTCCATAGATAGTGTCACCTTGAAAGTCTTGATTAAAAGTGTATTCATATTCGTCTTTTCAAACTTCTTTGATATTATGCTTCAATTTATATTTCTTTCAATCCAATCATTGAATCCATATTATTTCAAAACAAAAATTCGCTTCCGCTTAAAATTTCAAAAATTGTTTTAAAACTATTAAATCCCTTAGCGTGCTTTGGTCGCACGTGGGACTGTGGCATAGGCCCAGTTTGGGGGCGCGACAGAAGGTGGTATCAGAGCCTAGGTTTATTTGCTCTATACCGGAACCTCTTTGATTCGAGGTCATTTGATTTGTAGCATTCTCATTTGAAATATCTTGTTTCCTTGATTTGTTTTACTTGGAATAATTGTCGAGCATGCTTACTTGCCCTTACCTATCTATTTTTTTTTATGCCAATTTATACCATTTTCTCAAGCATGCTTTGTTATTTCGTATCTTCCTATCTTCTTGTGTACGGTTTGTTTCATTCGACTTAGCTTGCTTAATGATGTTTAATTTTCCTTTGGCTCCTTGAAATTGAATTCTTCCATTGTTTAAGCATGCTTAATAGTTTCTTACCTTCATTGTCTTCTAATTATTTATTGTCCTCTTGATCAAACATGTCTTATTATATTATCATCCTTTGTGCATGTAAATCTTTCTCTTGATTCAAGCATGCCTATTTGTATCAAGTCCTTCTTGTCTTCCTTGATTTAGAATGACTCACTTGTGCGAACATGCTTCTATTTCTACCCTTGGTACTTGTACTCTCTCATGAGCACCTTGTCGACTTGTTGTTACTTGAAGCCTAATGTCCTTCTTTGATTAATACTTTGAGATCATGATCAACATGTCTATTCGAAATCGATCATGTGATAAACTTGATGCCATATGAGATCATGCCTTATTCCTTGGACATGACATTTCTTTGAAGCATGAACATGCCACTTGAAATCGGCTTTCCTTGAGATGATTCTTTTTGTTATGCCTATTGCTTGAGTTATTGGTCATGCAAACTATTTGAACCCCATTGTTGATTAATCAAGTGCTCTAAAATCCCACAACGCCCCACACCATCGCCAAAGCTGAGGTACGCAATATAAGCTTATGATTATGGATTGTATGTTGAAAAGCATGAATAGAGAATACCGATTTTGAGGAATAAATTTATAGCATTATGAACTTGTCGAAGCTTATGATTAAGATAATTATGCATGATTTAAATTGAAGCATGAGGTTCATGATTGAGTGAGAAACATGTGGTCAAATGAGGAAATAGGGATATTCATATACTTATGTGAATTAATTGAGGACTTCACTTACATGAATTATATGGAGTATTATTTTAAATTGTATTTGTTCACATGTGATGGGCTATTTGAATAAACGTTTCTAAATAGGCTATAACACAAGAGAATCTTGTGAAAATGCCAAATGGATAACCATGAATTATTCGAACAAGACGGTAATGGAAACCATTATACCGATGTGAAACATCTCCACCTTTTCTACCTTAATCGATTACTAAGTCAATTATTTATATGATAAACTAATTTCGCATCGATTCCGTTATTTGCAGCCATGATTAGGAATATCCTAGGGAGGAGAATCCGGGAGGAAGCTCAACGAGGAGCCATGCTTGACATATATTTTAACACTAACTACTCCGTAGAGCCGAATGTGCGCTCACTTGTGAACAAGTATTGCAATAATTGGATCAATGTAGAAGGATATGGGATTGATGATGCTAGGGCAATCCTAAGGCTAATGGAAGTGCTACCTCACTCATGGCGCCCTTGGGCTTGCGCACAAGCTAAGTGGTATATGAGAGCACACCCGGACCGGAATATGATATTCGCCGATGCCGAAGGCTTGATGGAGTTGATATGGAATAGGGATGATGAGTTTGGAGCACCTCCAAATGAACCTTATGGTGAAGAACCGAGGCTACCGCCGGAGTACGATGAGAACATAACTACATTCATCGTCGATGGAATTCGGGGAAGACCACCACCAAGAGTGTACCGACTAGCAAGAGCTGAAATGTACCCCGATGAAGCACCGACCCAATCACCTCCCCACAATAATCTCATTGAAATCCCGAATGAGGAAGAAGAAGAGGATCCTGAAGAAGAAGAGGATCCCGAGGAAGCAGAGGAACCAGAAGAAGAGCCCGAAGAAGAGGGTGACTTCCAAGAAGGGGATGAAGAAATGCAAGAACCAAGTGACGGCCAAGAGATGTGGGAAGAGCTAGGTGATTTGAATGGGTGGGAAAATGGCGAGTTGCAATTTATAAACGTCGCACCTCCACCGGAAGATGGTGGAGAACCATTTAATGGGCAAATAGCCGAGCCCGTTGGAGGTGTAGTCGGCCACGAGGATAACAATGAGGAGGCATGGAACATGTTTGATGAAGTGCATTACCACTTTGCACAAGAGGCAGCAATGCACTTGCCCGGATGGGAATCGGATGAGGAAGTGATTAACCCGTGAACGAGAATGACTAAGCAACATCTTTTGACATAGTATTCGTAGCAAACTAATCTAACGCTATTGTATTTTTGTATTTCATTTGCGTAAGTTATGTAACTCGAACAAGCCAAGTGATATAGATCGATTCCTATCGAATCAATTTTGTCGAGCGTAATGAAAAATCCAAAATTTTGAGGTAGAATACCATGTGTGGGTGATGTTTGCAAATTCAAGATGGTTCAACAAAATCAACGAGTACATTAACGGATTTTTGGAAGATTTCTTAGATCGAGAAGAACACTTTCGTGTCAAGCAAGAAAGGTACCACACAACCGATTAATGTCGCATGCGATAACGGAGAACGTGAACCTTATACATTTTCTAGCAAGTGTACATCCAAAAAGTTGTGAGAAATACATCAAAATTTAGCCCTTAAAGCGCGATCGGCGACCCGTAAAGCATAGTTGGCAACCGCCGTGTATGTAAACAAATCGCCGAGTATGTCCCGTAGCAAAATGCAAATTTTTACATGATCGACGACCCAATTTACACGAATGGCGACCGCCGTTTATGTAGTTCAATCGCCGTTCATGTCACGAAGGCAAAATGCTGAAATTACGCAAACGGCTACCCAGAAAAACACAGACGGCGACCGCCTTTCATGTAACCTAGATCGCCGTTTACGTCAATTGGTGCTTTTTGCAATTTTTCTCGATCTTTCCTCATTGTGTTTCCTTCCCAATGCATATGAACATCATATTACACCTTAACACCATATTATAACTTATAAACAACTCAATTACCCGTGGATTTCATAGGACATCGACGAGTGGAAAATAATTAGTCTTTGACTTATCAAGAAAGAAGCGTGGAATGCTTAACCATTTAAGTAAGGTTATGTATGCGAGAACATTTCATATATACAATAAGTTACAACCTTATGAAATGTAATGGTGTGATAAACGATTGGCCTATGGCATGATTATGCGTACTTGCTTGCATGAGATCTTGAGAAATGAGATGAACGAAAGGAAGTATCATACAATGACTAAAATGGAATGGCAATTTAGTCCACTTGATCCCTTGTAACTAATGAAACATTTATATCTTATTAGAATGCCGCCTCGAGGACGACCCCGTGCCAGAGCTGCACCACAAGTTGAGGTTGAAGCACCACCACCACCTCCAAGAAGGATTGGAGAAATTTTTGCTCAACAGAGGCCACCAACTTATGAGGGCACCGAAAGCCCAGAAAAGGCCGCAATTTGGGTCAGGGGAATGGAACGGATCTTTAGTTTCCTAGAATGCACTGAGGCTGAGAAGATGATATGTGTACCATATCAGCTGCAAGGGGAAGCAGACTATTGGTGGGAGAGTCATCTGAGTACGCTCACCAAGGAACAAGCCGCTACCATTACTTGGGAGGATTTCAAAACCGAACTGTTTGAGAGGTACATCCCAGAGACCTACAGGTTGGAGAAAGAAACTGAGTTCCTAAATCTGAAACAAGGACGTGACTCAGTGACAAAATATGACCGCAAATTCTGTGCGCTATCGCGCTATGCTCCTGATCTGGTGGATACAGATGTTAAGAAATCCAAAAGATTTCGATCAGGATTGAGACCAGAAATACAAACTGCTCTAGCTTGTTTGGAGGGACAGACATACAAAGTTGCCTTGAGTAGAGCACTAGCCGTTGAATCGACACTGCCTAAGAATCTAAGCATCCAGGCCTCTTCCAGTCAACAACCTCGAATTGACAACAAGAGGAAGTTTGAGCAAACACAACACCGTGACTTTAGGCCAAACCATCTGCCCCAGAGGAAACAGTGGCAGGATAACCAGAGATTCCAACCGAGAAATCAGTTAGCCCAGCAAGCTCTGCCAGTCCCTCGATCTACTGCTCCTACCCCAAGTAACTTTGGCCGTTGTGGCAGGGAGCATTTGGGACAGAATTGCCCAGCAAGAAACAACACCTGCTACCGTTGTGGAAGGAGTGGACATTTTGCTGCTAAATGCCGAAATGTGGGACAAAATAATTACCAGACCAACTATACTCAGTACCCACAGTCTCAACAAGAAAATCGGACTGGAGCCGGGCAGAACCGACCACCACCATTAAGGAACAATGCTCCACAGCAGAACTACCCAAGGAATCCCCCTCACTCCCAGGCAAATCATCAGGGAAGATCATTTCATCTGACGCAAGAGACGAAGAAGGAGAAGAAGCCTGAGAACCTCACAGGTATCTGCAAAATCTTAGACGTGCTTATTGTTGTGTTATTTGACACTGGAGCTTCACATTCTTTCATATCTAAAGCATGTGTAGAACTACTAGGGTTAGAAAGTGAAGGAAAGGAAAATACACTAGACGTCATAACTCCTACCAGAGAAACTGTACCAATAACCTCGTGTTGTCCGAACTTAGAAGTCGAACTAGGACTCGATGTTGCCACTATTAAGAACTTGAACATAATGGACCTAGCAGACGTTGATATCATACTTGGAATGGACTGGCTGATCGAAAACCAAGCAGTAATAGTGTGTAAGGAGAGAAAAATCTCGTTCAAGAATACCGCAGGAGAGATTGCGAATTTCTTTGGTTTCCATAGGGAAAGAAGAGTACCCGTTGTGTCCGCATTATGCGCGCTGAAGGAATTAAAGAAAGAAGGCAGTCAAGCCTATCTTGTTTGGCTTGAAGAAGATGAGAGCAAGGTGAAAGAGATCCAAGATGTTCCCATAGTACGAGAATTTGAGGATGTGTTTCCCCAAGAATTACCTGGTTTGCCACCTAACCGTCAGTTGGAATTTACTATAGAACTGGAACCCGGTGCAGCGCCCGTGTCGAAGGCCCAAAGGAGTTACAAGAGTTAATGGTCCAACTACCAGAACTCTTAGATCTTGGATTCATAAGACCCAGTGTTTCGCCCTGGGGAGCACCGGTATTGTTTGTAAAGAAGAAGGATGGATCTTTACGTATGTGTATCGACTACAGAGAGTTGAACAAACTTACGTTGAAGAACAAATATCCTTTGCCTAGAATAGATGATCTATTCGACCAACTTAAGGGAGCCGGAGTTTTCTCCAAGATCGATCTTAAATCAGGCTACCATCAGTTGAAGATTCGGGAAGAAGATATACCAAAGACTGCTTTTCGAACAAGATATGGGCATTACGAGTTCACTGTGATGCCATTTGGGCTAACCAATGCACCAGCAGTATTCATGGACTTGATGAACCGAGTCTTTCACCCATACCTCGACCGCTTTGTCGTAGTATTTATTGATGATATATTGATCTATTCTAAAGGAGAAGAAGAACATAAAGAGCAACTCCGCATTGTCCTAGAGACCTTGAGGACGGAGAGATTGTATGCCAAATTCAGTAAATGCGCATTCTGGCTCAAAGAAGTTATGTTTTTAGGACATGTTATTTCCGTTAAGCGAATAAAAGTAGATCCCAACAAAATCCAAGCGATCCAAGAATGGAAGTCACCAAAGAACCCTAATGAGATTAGGAGTTTCTTAGGCTTGGCAGGCTACTATCGTCGCTTTATTGAAGGATTCTCAAAGATAGCAAGGCCAATGACCCAATTACTGAGAAAAGGTACGAAGTACGAGTGGTCTGAAGCTTGTGAAAAGAGCTTCCAAAAGTTAAAGGAATTGCTAACCACTGCACCTGTCTTAGCTGTACCCGAAGGTGGGAAAGACTTTGAAGTCTACACAGACGCATCTAAGAGTGGATTGGGATGTGTGCTGATGCAAGGAGGGAAAGTGATAGCTTATGCTTCATGACAACTAAGACCTCACGAACTTAACTACCCGACACACGATTTGGAACTAGTTGCTGTAGTTCATGCACTAAAAATCTGGAGGCACCATTTGTATGGTGTCAAGTGTGCAATCTTCACTGACCACAAGAGTCTGAAATATTTCTTCGAGCAGAAGGAGTTAAATATGAGACAAAGAAGATGGTTGGAATTAGTCAATGATTATGACTTGACCATCCAATACCACCCAGGCAAGGCTAACACTGTTGCCGATGCACTAAGCCGGAAGAACTACGCTAGTGTAGCATTCATGACCACTTCAGGAAGTGATGTAAATTGCTTAACAACTGGAAGAGAGTTTTGATCAAGGAATTTGAGAAATTGAGACTTAAGGTTATTATGCCGACTAAAGTTACAGAAAGTGGAAGCTTAGCCACTATGGTGATGATTCCTGACTTGAGACAGAGGATCATCGATGCACAGAGAGAGAGTGCACAATTGGAGAAAATTAGAATAAAGGTCCGCCGTGGAGAAGAGAGGAACTTCACAGAAGCAGCTGACAATGCCCTACTCTACAAGGGAAGAATTTGTGTCCCAGATAATGAGGATGTCAAGAAGACAATCCTAAATGAGGCACATGATGCCCCATATGTTGCTCATCCCAAAGGAAATAAAATGTACCAAGATTTGAAACATTCCTTCTTGTAGGAAGGGATGAAATAGGATGTAGCCAAATACGTGGAGAGTTGTTTGACCTGTCAACAGGTTAAAATGCTTCAGCAACGCCCTTACGGTAAACTGCAACCTTTAGAAATACCTGAATGGAAATGGGAGCACATAACAATGGACTTTGTGACGAGTCTACCCAAGACTTCTAGAAGAGATACTAGTATTTGGGTGATCGTAGACAGATTAACAAAGAGTGCTCATTTCTTAGTCGTGCAAGCTACTTATGGAGCTGAAAGATTGGCACAGATCTATGTGAGAGAAATAGTCCGATTGCATGGAATACCGAACTCCATAACTTCTGATAGGGATGCCAAATTTACATCCAGGTTTTGGATGAGTTTACAAAGAGAGTTGGGAACCCAACTGAATTTCAGCACCGCATACCACCCACAGTCTGATGGACAATTGAAAAGAACGATACAAGTCCTAGAAGACATGCCGAGAGCCGTAGTACTCGACCAAGGAATGAATTGGGAGTAAGTTTTACCACTAGTTGAATTTGCATACAACAATAGCTACCAGTCGACCATCAAGATGGCCCCGTTTGAGGCACTGTACGGTAGAAAGTGCAAATCACCCCTTTACTGGGATGAAAATTGGCGAGAGGAAAGCACTTGGCCCGGAAGCAGTCGAGAACATGATTCAATCAGTCCGACAGATTAAATTGAGGATCAAGGAGGCCCAGGACCGACAAAAGTCATACGTCGATACTCGAAGAAGTGAGCTCAAGTTTGAATTAGGGGATAGAGTTTTCTTGAAAGTATCTCCCTCGAAGGGAATCACTCGTTTTGGAATGCAAGGGAAACTAAAACCAAGGTTTATCGGACCTTTTGAGATCTTAGAAGTTGTTGGCCAGGTAGCATATCGATTGGCTCTATCTCGAGCATGAGCAATGTCCACAATGTGTTCCATGTATCGCAACTCCGAAAGTATGTCTATGATCCGAGACACGTAATTCACCATCAAGAAGTGGACGTACAACCGAACTTACGTTTTCTCAAAAAGCCTGCAGCCATTTTAGATCGAAAAGTACAAGAGCTACGCACCAAGAAAATCCCCATGGTAAAAGTACTATGGAGCCAACATGAACCAGAAGAAGCCACATGGGAACTTGAAGAGAAGATGAAGAAACAATATCCGGAACTATTCCTTTAAAACCTTACAATTTTCGGGATGAAAATTTTTTTAAGTGGGGTAGGATGTAACACCCCGTATCTTTTTTCCGCTACTATTTTGCTAAATAATTATGAAGCATTCGGGCTAAATTGATTTAAAGGTATTATGAGCACAATCGTAATTTAATTCGATGACGGACATTTACTCGAAAATAATTCCGAGGTAAAATTCCGGAAATCATTTCCCTACTATTTTTCCTAAGTCTTCGGCCCTATGTGATTAATGTGGGAAGATTATGTTAGTTTAAATCATATGTTACAAGTTGGAGATAAATAAATTAGGGGATTACAAGTATAGCCCTCCTAAAGAAACATTACCTAATAAGACAAATAAGGGTATACTAGTAATCAATCAATGATGAATAGAATAAAATAGGAAATAAGTTATATAAATGGGAAAAGACCTTTGAGGACTATCTAAAGGATGCCAATTAAATATCTTGGAGGGCAAAATTGAGAAGGGGAAACACAATCATTTGATTCCTAAGGAAGTTGCATTGGAAAAACTATACTTGCACTCCACCATTTCCTTTCCCCTCACTCCCATCGGTTGTCACCATTTCCCCTCTATATATTCTCATCACTTCACCTCCTTCAACCTCACTCAAAACCTCCATGGATGAACACCAAGTACAGCCCCTAAGTTAGCCAAGAACACCTCCCATATCACCTCAAATCACCACAATAATAGCATAAAGCTTCACTACACACCTTCCTCTATCCAAATATCTAAAAAGCCCTATCATTCTACCACTTTGTAAAATTGACCATGGCTGGAAATTGAAGATCTATGGAGCCATGAAGGAGATCTAGAAGGCTACAAAGAGCTAGGAGCAAAGAGAGAGCAAGTTGGAGCCTCAAACCCCCATTTTCGAAATCTTGGAGGAGGAACCCAAATCTGAAATTTAAAACCTTCAAGTAACCTTTATCTACCCTCTTTAGACCCTTCTAAGCATGAATATGATGTTGCATGTATGATCAAGACACACCCTCTTAAGTTTCAAGCCATATAGTGAACTAGGTTTGACATGATGCTTAATAGTGGCAATTGCATGTTGATCTAGTGATTATTGATGATAAATATCTTGCTTGAATGTTATGGCTTGAGATCTAAGTTATATGATGATGCTATAAAGTGTTTGGTGTCTGAAATTATGAATATATGATGATATATGATGATGAGCCACGAAATTGATGAAAGCATGATATAATGAGACATGCTGTGAATGAACTGTGTAGTGAACAGAGATGGTTGGTTGTGGCAGACGGACCAAATGGAGTCCTATTAAGCTTGAAAATAAAATAAGTGGTACCAGAATGTATTAGGAAGATAATGGATTTGGTTTTATGTCAAAATGTCGTGTGGTCTGAAAGTTATGCGTTCTACAAAAATATGTGTCAATTTGTGTTGCATTGTGATAAATGGTTTTGAAACTATAGTTAGGCATGTTAGAAAATTCTCAAATTTTACAAATAGGTGTTAGACCCATTATTATACATTCATGTAAAATTTCAAGTCATTATCATGAGAAATTTAGCCAAAATGAAATTTTGAAGTCGAACCCCTGTTTCTGCCGTAGCCCAAAAACGCCCAGGAAATTCAAACTCTCCCAGTACATATCTCCCAAACGACAAGTGATTTTTACAAACCGTAAAATGAAACATGTCCATTTTAAAATATAATTTATGCATGTCTAATTTCATACCTTAATTCTCTGTAGATCTGAAATTACAATCTTTTGAAAATGATATTATTTGAGAGTTCTAGATTTTACAAAATCATGTGCCATTTCTGTACGACCTACATTGTTGGCTAAATTCAGAACAAAGTACTAAGAGTTCAGCCATGAAAATTTACATGCTTATAATAGACACCCTAAGTATGATATCTTCAAAATTTCAGCTTGATTGGCAGTTTATCCTGTTCGGGGTAGAATTTAGAAAATGATGCCCTGATTCTTTAGTCTCTCAGCCCTACCTGAAATTGATTAGTTTGCCCCGACCAATCCGTAAGGAAATTTTGAGATCGTCAAATGGAGAGTAAACCTTGACATGTCTTCTTTCATAATCTAGAAGTTGAGCCTAAAATAAATTAAGGCCATGAAATTATGCAACTTGTTATAGGACTGCGCAAATCTGAAATTATGCAAAATATGACTAAGGCATGAAAGGAATTTGCTAAGTCTAAATCCAAGACTAATAAGACCAATTAAGCCCTTTAAACATGATACTACCTTAGGACAACTATGTAAACATGAATATGAATGTACATGCCCAAGTGAAACACCTAGTAACATTACATCATTATTTACATAGGTGTGGTTGACATTGCGAAGCAAGCCTCGACTAGTGGAACCAAGTAAGCCAACGTTACAACAAGATAAGGTGGGCACTACTTTATCTAAAAACTTGTTTTCCAAATGATTTATCAAATAATGATGAATGTTTTGTTTTGAATGTTTGGAACACCGTAAAACGTTTTGGTGCCTTGACAATGCATGATTTGCTTGGAGGGCTCAGCCCATAAATGTATGCATGAATTTACACAATTATGAATTGATGGTACTATTGCGGAGGAATAAGGTAGGAAAGGGGAATGGAGGGCTCAGCCCATATATACATGATTTACTTGGAGGGCTCAGCCCATATATGCATGTTTGATGCATAAATTGTTGAATAATATATTCGGAGGGCTCAGCCCATAAATTCATGATCATTTGTCAATGGCACCACAATTGAAAAGAGTTGTGCAACCATGTGAGATAAATTGTTTTGGCATGCATGAGTAAATGACTTTATAAAAACCTCATGTTACGCTTGTGTGAGACGGTGATTCCAAAATATATGTATGTATTGTTTTCGGGACGACGTGTCCACTGGGTATATTCGTGTACTTAGCCCCTGCATGTGTTTTCCCTACATGTAGGTACATGGTGATGGTGATGGCGGGTGCGTTGTGGCGATTGTGGGAAGAAGCGGTTCAATGTGAACCAATATTAAACGAATGTGTACTTGGCATGTAAACCTTTCTTCCCCTATTTTGTTGATTACTCTTGCATAACTATTTAATTTCTTTTGTTGGCATGTAAGCCAAATTGATCTACTTGGATTAATAGTCCTTTGAAGCTTTGATATATCCTTCAATTCGATCCCTAAGCATGATTTCTACCCTTGTTGTCCTATGGCATGATTTTCAAAAACTCCTATACTTATATTAAGGTTTTGGTATTGAGCTAAGATGCTATGTCTCCATACATAGTGTCACCTTGAAAGTTTTGATTAAAATTGTATTCATATTCGTCTTTTCAAACTTCTTTGATATTATGCTTCAATTTATATTTCTTTCAATCCAATCATTGAAGCCATATTATTTCAAAACAAAAATTCGCTTCCGCTTAAAATTTAAAAAATTGTTTTAAAACTATTAAATCCCTTAGCGTGCTTTGGTCGCACGTGGGACTGTCGCATAGGCCCGGTTTGGGGGCGCGACAAAGCCTAACAAAATTCACTTTCCTAAACTCTATTTAGCAAGTTCCACGATCTTCAACTCTAATATCAAAAACCATTAACCCTAAACTCAATCATGAGTGAACATGTAGATGATACCTAAATTTAATTAAATCAATAACAACGGAATTAAATAAATGCACTAAAACAATCATCAACCCAAGATAGCTAGAGAAACAAGCAATATGACTAAGTGTAGCAAAATAAATCCCCATATGCAAATTTTTCAAACTCAAAATCCGAAGATAAAACACAATTCAATTTTCAAAAATCCAAACCCCCAATCCAAATCTTAAGCCTTAGGAATGCTAAAATACTCAACAATAACCATAAATATGCCAAACATGAGATTGAAATTCCAATTAATAGTGAAAAACGAAAATCAACACAAATATCCAAAATTCAACCCACATTATCGACTATGGCATGAAATAACATGCATGAAATTAAAATACGTTTTGGAGCAAAATTCGACCAAAAATTAAAATTACCTTGAATGTGGAGCAGAATTCGACCAAAAATTTCAAAACGTAGATTTTGGGGATTCCACGTTTTGGAACGAAATCAGAAGAGTAAATGGATGGAAGTCTTCTAACTATGATGGGTTGGTAATGTGTGGATGGATTTGATGAGATTTTGTGTATTGGAGGAGGGATTTTAGAGAGAAGATGGGTTAAGTTCGTGGGTTTTTGAGGGTTTATGAAGAGGAAATTGAAAAGTGAGGAGAAAAGGGGGAGAAATCGGTTTTAACTCTGAAATTGCATGAAAGGCAACCCAGATTACACGATCGGCGACCGCCGTTTGTGTTCTGGGTCGCCAATCATGTCACAAACCACAATTCAGCTGTAAAACATGAACGGCGACCGCCATTCATGTAAATGGGTCAGCAATCAACCCCCGAACCAAAGTTTAAAATTTTTACATGAATGGCGACCCAGCCAACATGCTTGGCGACCGCCAAGTATGTTTTCGGGTCGCCGTTGATGTGACGAACCTGGAATATTTTGACGATAAACTCTGCGACCTAAAATTCACGTACGGCGACCGCCGTTCATGTAAATGGGTCGCCGTTTGTGTAATTTCCAGCGAAAATCCTTGGTTTTATCTCCTTTCCTGCACGCAATGAACTCAACAATAAAAAGTGAACGTATACTGTGGAAAAATGGGGAAAAATGACTCAATTATGACGAATTAAAGCAAATAACAAAAACTAATAAAGGTTATGTTGCCTCCCAACAAGCGCTTTATTTAATGTCTGTAGCTAGACAGCAGTGTACATCCTAAGGGTCTGCGAGATGGAGTTGACAGACAAAAGAGACGGACTCAGCATGAAAATATTTTTTAACTCTTTGACCATTAACTGTAAAATTCATGCCAGTAGACCCAAGTAAGTCAAATGTTCCATTAGAGTTTACCTTTTGAATGCAGTATGGGCCAGTCCATCGAGATTTCAGTTTACCAGGAAATAGACGAAGGCAAGAATTAAAGACAAGTACCTGATCACCAGGAGCAAAGTCGCGGCTGCGAATGCGCTGATCATGGAACTGCTTTGCGCGCTCTTTGTATAACCTCGAACTCTCATAGGCTTCAGTGCGAAATTCCTCAAGCTCAATCAGCTGAAGACACCTCTTATCCTCCGCAGCCTTCAAATCCCAGTTAATTTTCTTCACAACCCAGAACGCTCTATGCTCCAACTCCACTGGGAGGTGGCACGACTTCCCAAACACCAATTGGTACGGTGACATACCTATTGGAGTCTTGAATGTTGTCTGGTACGCCCACAGAGCATCGTCCAATCGAGTGACCCAATCCTTCCTAGAAACCACAAACTTTTCCTGAATCTGCTTAATCTCGCGGTTAGCTAGCACTGCTTGTCCATTGGCTTGGGGATGATATGGAGATGTAATCTTGTGGTGAACTCCATATTTAGCAAGAAGACTCCCCAGCCACTTATTCCTGAAATGTGACCCTTCGTCACTCAGCAGTGCTCTAGGTGCTCCGAAATTAGTTAGAATGTTCTTCTGTAGGAATTTTAGCACCACCTTAGAGTCGCTTGTCATAGTGGGGATAGCCTCAACCCACCGGGTCACATAATCTACAGCTAAAAGGATGTAATGATATCCATGGGACATAGGAAAGGGTCCCATGAAATCAATGCCCCGTACATCAAAGGGCTCGATCTCGAGCATGTATTTTTGAGGCATCTCATCCTTCTTCGAGATGTTCCCCATCCTCTGGCATCTGTCACATCTGGCTACGAAGTTCTGACAGTCACGGTAAACGTTAGGCCAATAAAACCCGCTGGTGAGGATTTTTATGGTTGCCTTGTTCGCCGCACAGTGGCCTCTGTAAGGGGACATATGACAGTCCCCCATTATCTGCTCTCGCTCTTGCATCCCAATGCACCACCTAATCACCATATCTGCACAACGGCGTTAGAGGAATGGCTCGTCCCAGTAGTAGAACTTGCAATCATGTAGGAACTTTCTCTTCTGATGTGAGGATAGATCAGGTGGTAGAACACCTGCAATCAAATAATTAACCAGATCCATATACCATGGATCTACCTCCTTAGCTACGAGCAGCTGCTCGTCTGAAAATACCTCAGTAATCCAAATCTTAGAATCGTCTCCTTGCACCAGATTCTCCAGCCTAGACAAATGGTCTGCTACCACATTCTCACACCCCTTGCGGTCTTTGATTTCCATATCGAACTCCTGTAGTAGCAGGATCCACCGGATCAGTTGTGGCTTTGCTTCTTTCTTTGCAAACAGATAACGGATCGCATCATGATTTGTATACACCACCGTCTATGCCCCAACCAAATAAGCCCGGAACTTATCGAACGCAAACACCGCTGCCAGCAACTCCTTCTCCGTAGTTGTGTAATTGGCTTGGGCTTCATCCAAAGTCTTGCTGGCATAGTGGATGACTCTGAAGATCTTGTTCCTTGTCTGTCCCAAGGCAGCCCCAACTGCAGTATCACTGGCGTTGCACATTAGGACGAAGGGCTCTGACTAGTCCGGTGAGATAAGAACTGGAACAATAGTAAGGGCCAACTTCAACTTCTCAAAATCCTGCAAACATTGTTCATCAAAAACAAATTTTGCATCTTTCATAAGCAAAGAACTAAGAGGTTTTGAAATTTTAGAAAAATACATGATAAACCTCCTCTAGAAACCTGCATGACCCAGAAAGCTCCTCACCGACTTCTCATTAGTAGGAGGTGCCAGTTTTGAGATTGCCACGATCTTGGCGCGACCCACCTCCAAACCTGCAGCAGAAACTTTGTGACCGAGGACAATGCCCTCTCGTACCATAAAATGGCACTTCTTCCAATTCAAAACTAGGTTAGTTTCTTGACAGCGCTGCAGTACAGTAATCAGGTTTTCCAAACAATTATTAAATGAATGACCAAACACAGAAAAATCATCCATGAACACTTCCATAATATTCTCTACAAGTCCACTAAAGATAAACATCATGCATCTTTGAAAAGTGACAGGGGCATTACATAATCCAAAAGACATCCGTCTATATGCAAAAATACCATAGGGACAAGTAAAAGCAGATTTGTGTTGGTCCTCTGGGGCAATAGCAATTTGGTTATATCCAGAATAACCATCTAACAAGCAGTAGAATTCATACCCAGCCAACCTATCTAACATTTTATCAATAAAGGGGAGAGGGATGTGATCCTTACGAGTAGCACTGTTAAGTGCTCCATAGTCAATACATATCCTCCAGCCAGTAACAAGTTTGTGCGCGATCTCTTGGCCACTCTCATCCTTAATGACCGTAGTACCTCCCTTCTGAGCTACCACTTGAGTGGGACTCACCCACTCACTATCCGAGATAGCATAGATCATACCAGCATCCAACAACTATAGTACCTCCTTCCACACAACCTCTTGCATTATGGGATTCAACTGTCGCTGCGGCTGCACCTTCGGTTTGTACCCATCCTCTAATAAAATCATGTGCATACAGATATAAGGGCTAATACCCTTGATGTCAGATAACCACCACCCAATTGCTGATTGGTGATATGTGCGTAATTTGTACTGTTTTTTGGAATATGAATTGAATGATTTGATGAGGATTAGGTGCACAAATCACACACATATCTATTCTTTTCATTGATTTTCCTTCACTTGGTGTTATAGAGTTGTTTCGAGTGTGCAAGACATAAATAGTGCTAGAAACTCGAGTTTTGGAGCATAATTGTAGCTGAGGGCAAAGTGAGTCCCGTTCGGGACACACACGTCCCGTTCGGGACTGAAAAAAAGGGGCAAAAAGCTATAATTTCGAGGCCCATCCCGTTAGGACAGGCTGATCAAGCTCGGGAGGCAAGCTCGGGAGGCTCCATTGCGTTCGGAACTCGGAAATTTGGCATGAATTTGAGGAAAAAATGGGAAAGCCGAAGCCCATCCCGTTCGGGACCTATCCGTCCCATTCAGGACCTTTCGGGGTTCTTCAGCGTGAAGTTTAATCCATCCCGATCGGGATGGAAATTTGCAAGGAAGATCCCGTTCGGGATCGTACTGCTGGGGCTGCAGATTTCTCAACTATAGAAGGCCAAGGGGTGTCACAAAATAAGGGTTCGACTTTTGAAAACCCTAGAGAGAAAAAGGCACGAAAAGGGAGCGAACTTCACGTCTCAAGGCTGGGAATCGAAGGTGGAAGGAAGTCTTGGAAGCTAGAATTGAAGACTCATCTTAAAAACACTAAGCTTTCTTGTTTTCTCTTCCTATTCTATGATTCAAATTGGGATTTTGATGTTTTTCATTATATTCATGAGTAGCTAAACTCATCGTT
>JAPKLW010000290.1:46852-85536 GCA_026898455.1 Plectranthus barbatus | reverse complement strand
GTCTAGATATTAAGTTCCATAATCAATCCCTTTTACTTAAACAACGGGCGAATTGAGTCTTCGTGTTCGATAATTTTTACTTGATAAAAATACTGCATCAATTGGTGGTCTCTCAAAACCCTCAATAATCTATCTAACCCAATGGAAGAAAGAGTAGCAGATACAATTAGCGGATAGGTATCGTTTTCCCCCAAGTAGGCATACCTCAGATGGTCCGGTAAGGGCTCTAATTCCAGCATTGGTGGTTCTTTCTTTTCCTCCTGCTTCAGAGTGTTTTTGCGAGCTTCTTCTTCTTCCTCCTCGCTCCTTAATTTCAGAAATTGGGCACTCTCTACCCTGCTCTTCTCACCTGCACCATCTAATGCTAGAACAGACTCTAACAGTTCATCACATGCATCATATAATTTATCACAAGAATAGACAAAATTTTGCACCCCAAAATCTAAAGAATCAGAAGAAATAATAGAAGAGTCAAAGGGATACAAAACCTGGACCATATCGCACTCCTCAAAGCAGTTATCTGAGTCGTGGCGCTCCATGGCTTTGTAGATGGAGAAAGTGATCTTCTCGTCGTTCACCCTCAAAGTAAGCTCTCCTTTCTTTACATCTATGAGAGCATCAGCGGTGCGGAGGAAAGGCCTCCCAAGGATCAGCGGTATATTTCGGTCCTTTTCCATATCTAGGACCACAAAATCAGCTGGGAAAATAAATTCCCCAACCTTCACCAATACGTCCTCAACTACCCCTTTAGGATAGTTCACAGACCGGTCTGCCATCTGAAGCCTGATAGTAGTCGGTTTGATGTTCCCAATCTGTAGCTTCTTGAAGATGGAGAGGGGCATTAGATTAATGCTAGCCCCTGAGTCGCAAAGCACCTTCTCGAAATGTCCCCCAATCACGCAGGTGATAGAGAAACAGCCAGGATCAGCCCTTCTTACCGGCATCTTTTTTTGAATAATGGCGCTGCATTCTTCGAATAAATTCACGGTCTCGAATGCGCCAAAGGGATTCTTCTCGGTAACCATATCCTTCAAAAATTTCATGTACCCAGGAATTTCCTGCACCACTTCAATCAGAGGGAGGTTGATATGGATCTTCTTCATGTGCTCCAAAAATCTTTTATACCTCTCCTCCTTCTACTTCTTCACAAACCTTTGAGGGTAGGGAACAGCTATAGGTTCAGCTTGTTTGGTATTGTCTTCAGGACAAGTACCCTTGCTCTTTTGAGTCTGTTCTTCTTCAGGAAGGACAGGAGCAGGCTGTACAACTTTAGGTTGCACAGATGTATCAACGGGCATAGATGGGCCCTTATAACCTTTACCACTACGAGTAGTAATGGCATTGCAGTGGTCCTTCGGGTTTACAATCGTATTGCTGGGGAAATGTCCAGGAGTGAGCTTATTGCCTATCACATTGGCAATCTGAGAAATCTGTGTATCCATCTTCCTCAAATGCTTCCTCATCTCCCCCATACCAAATCTGTGTATCCATCTTATTGGTCTTGGTGGTAGACACGGAGATAAACTGGGTAATAAGTTCCCTCATGCTCGGCTCCTTGGGCTCATTTACAGCCCTATTGTTCGTAGAGAAACCAGGTGGGGGCTGCAGTGCATTGTTCGGATTGGCGTAGGAAAAATTGGGGTGATTTCTGTTGATGGGATGGTAGGTCATGTTCCCTGCTGGATACCCCCTATTATTCTGAAAATTCCTCTGATAGACATAATTAGCATCTTCCTTCTGCATCTCAACCCCCTGATCAAATCCCTATTGAGGCAAGTTGTACTCCATCTTAGTGAGACAGGTTTCCAGTGATTTGGTGGAAGCAGCAACCTCCTGTCTCATCAGTTTAATTTCAGTAACCAGATCCCTAGTGTCGTCAACTGCCGCCACCCTGCGCGCATTCCTATCTACTGGCCAGTTGTACTCACTCTTTGCCATAGTCTCCAACAGCTTTAACCCTTCCTGTGGAGGTCTACCAGTAAGTGACCCTCCAGCTGAAGCTCTCACGTGCTTCTGGGTTTCATCATCAAGCCCTCCATAAAAGTAGCAAATTTGTTGCTTCTCCGTAAATCCATGACAAGGGCAAGTACGCAACAGATCCTTGTAGCGCTCCCATACCACATATAGAGACTCTCCAGAAAATTGCCTAAACTTAGCAATTTGAGTCTGTAGCCTGATGGTCTTGCTGGGTGGGAAGAACTGGATCAGGAACAACTTACAAAGTTCCTCCCAAGTAGTAATCTCACTGCGGTTCAGCGACATATACCAAGATAGGGCTCTATCAGGCAGTGTGAAGTGAATTAGCCTTAATTTGATGTAGTCCACCAACACCTGATTCTGTTTGACCGTGTCACACATGAGTAGGAAAGACTGGACATGCACATGAGGGTTTTCAGATGGTAACCCTCCAAACTGTTGCTGCTGAGCAGTATGAATCAGACCAGTCTTCAGCTCAAAAGTGGGTGTGTTCACCTTCAATCCGAAATCAGCATGGCGATGCTGGTCAGTCATAGGCTCGTGCATCTCATCAATGGTCAGCTGCCGAGGCACTTGTGGAGGCAGCTGCTCCTGGAGTCTGAAATTCATCTCCTGCAGTTTCCACTGCAGCTCGGCTATCTGCGTTGCTTGATTGACAGGCATTGGGAATGCTAACTTTCTTCTGGTGGAATTCCTTCGGTAGGTGGATTCGATTTCCGGATCTATGGGTTCAATCGCTGGACCCTTCGACCTGGTTCGTATATACTACCTGAAACAGAACACCAGAAGTGATTAACACAGAAAACAAAATAAAAATAAGTAAAAATAAAGTGTAGAGTAAATAGTGCAATATCAGAATTAGTGTCAATTATAAATTTGTGCAATCCCCGGCAACGGAGCCAAAAACTTGATAGAGTATTTTGCAACACGCCATTCTGCAAGCGTACAAACCACTGCAGAGGGCAAGTAATAATTTATCGAACACGAAGATTGTAGATTCGAAATATAATCAAGCACTAAAACATAGAGATCTTACTACTATCTAGACACAATGGTAAAAGAGTTTGACTTATTTATGCTAGGCAATAATTGAAAGGCATTTAATTAAAAAGACAATTAAAAGATTGAGTGTAGAAAATATGGAGAAAATAGGATTCCAGGGTAATCAACTATGATGAATAATTATGAAATATTTCTTCAATCCAATTCCAATTTAATTTCCAAACACATGAGTTAATCGCAATTATGTTATCAGGTGATTCTTTCGAACTCTAAACCATAACATGGAAATAAAAGACCTAATGACTCCTTCCAGATGCGCAGGAGGACTTCTACTCTTGATTAAAACATTAGATTTTAAAACCCTTCAATAAATTAAATTCCTTCTGGACATTCAAATTATTAAATCTAATTATCCTGCAACCTATTGATAAACCTAGACCTTCCAGTTCAAAGATAGACCAATCAAATTGCCATCAATGGCCAATATCAAGCAATTAATCAAAACCCAGGAATAATAAGAATGTGATTGGAAAAGAAAATTGAATTAAATAAACATGTACATAAAATTCATCAAGTTTCAAAACCCTAGAATCCACAAAAGACTTAGTCAATCATGCTAAGTTCCATAAAAATAGAGTAAAGAGAGTACGAAAACAAAGAAAACATGAAACCAAAAACCCAAGTCTTCAATGTTGAATCTTCAGCCTTGTGCTTTTTGAATTCTGCTCCGTTCTGCTCTCTCCAACTATGGACAATCGAAAATAAAGAGGAAGGACCATTTTTTAGTCTTGGAAGCATCTATTTATACTAATCATCTTCAAACCCAAAAAGATATGGGATTTGGATCAATTTTCTCCCAAAAAAGTCACGATCGGCGACATATAAAACATCGATGGTGACCGCCGAGTGTGTGCCCGGGCCGCCATCTCTGCACCGCACCAAAATGTGGGAATTTTGCACGATAGGCGACCAAACTGCATGAATGGCGACCGCCGTTCATGCACCGAACCATAATGTGAGAATATACGTGATCGGTGACCTCCGTTCATGCATTTTAGGTCGTCGTTCACGTCGCGACTGCAATTGGAAGCTTTTTTGTCGATCTCTTCTCACTTTTTCCTCTTCCCGGTGCAACGACACATCAACTAGTCTTCATGGTGCTCGATCATATCCTATAAACAGCTCAATTATGTGTGAGTCCTGCAGCGATCTCCCAAAACCAAGCCAAACGTAATGTTTCTTAAAAGTATATGAATATGGCATACAATTATCACAGAATGACCTAATCTTAGTCAAAAAGCCAGCAGATTCACATCATTATATGCACAAATTGAGTGTTTATCAAGCACCGATATGCCTGCTGAAGCAAGGAATGAAGGGTTTGTTGAAAAAGATCAAGCATTCTTAGCCTCATGCTTTTCTGAATCCTACTCCGATGGAGAATCTGTAGACGTTTTTGATGCGAAGCTCCTCAGGAAGATTTCGACCGAAAACAATGAGTCTCTACGAGTTCCTTTTAAAGGACTCCTAGGCCGAAGGTTCAAGCTCAGGAGAGTGGCACAGTTGTGTGCTCCTGTATACCTTGCTGAGGAGGTAAATTCTGACCTTTTCCCCATGGCTTATGAAATTGAAGAGTGTGTGTTGGCAGAGAAAGAGAGGGATATCGCTAGCACCTATTATGTTGAGCTGGATTTGGATACATCCGAAGGAAAGGTGCTAAATAAGGAATTCAGGATATGGAAGTTTTTTGATTACGTGATGCATCAACTGTCGTTTGAAGAAAGGATGCTGATAATCATCACTAAAGGCTTATACTTCTGGTGGTTGGAAGAACAGTGGGCAAATGATTGGATTGATCAAGTGGTCGGTTCTAAGCAGTTCACAGACAAGCAGGTGCTAGCTCGCCTTCAAGCAATCAGAGTCCACATGAAGTTTTCACCTCCACAAACTTTGCCTAAGTCAACTTTTGCTCCTAATGGGTACTCCGATGCCAGAATTGAGTTATCCAAGCAACAAGCTAAGGCAACTGCAGAGTATCGACACCGCCAAGCAGAGTACAAAGCTATAAAGAAGGAAAGGCTAATGGCCAAGATGGCTACTATTGCTGCTGAGCGTGAGGAAGCAGAATTGAGCGCTAAAGATAAAAGTCTTGTCCTGTTTCTGGAACTTGACATCCTTGATGTTATACATGAGGCTCAAGCAGAGGAGGCCAAAGTTGCTGAGACAATTCAGATCATGGAGGCCGCAAAGCGAATAATGGCTGAGGAGGCTCACTACGTGGATGCCCAAACTGAAATAGCTCAAGCCAAGAGCGCAGCCATGTTCCTAATTGCTGAAGAAACTCGCTACTCAGATGCTCAAGGAGAAATTATCAAAGCTATGGAGGCAGTAGAGCGCTTAGTCGAAGAGGAATCTATCTACTTAGCTGCCTATGGTGATGAAGATGTTGTGATGGCTAAAGCTACCACTGCTGGAATTCGGGAGCTTGTGATAGCTACAACTTCTTCATTCGATGCTACTCCAGTAAGTTCTCATGACTTTCACTCCTTCATGAATTCTGCTGTTCAATTTGCTGTGCAAAATAGCCTATCTATAATAAATGAACGAATGGTGGAGGAAGCGGCTGTAATAAGGAGGGAAGTTGAAGAAGTGAGGAGTGAGGTATCCGAGGTTCAAGCAGAAGTTGCTGAGGTTAAAGCAGATGTTTCAGAAGTGAAGACAAATATGGATGTGATGAAGGATGAGGTTGCTGAGTCCCAGCAGCAGATGGTGCACACTGTGAACTCTTTTTCATCCACCTTTTTAGCTGCTCTCAAAGAGGGGGAAGAAAGGAGGCTTGCTGAATTAGAGCAGAGGAAGAAGGAGGAAGAAGCACTTGTTGCAGCTGCGGAGGAGCGAAGAGTCGCTCTGGAAGAGCTAAATCAGAAAGAATTGGAGCTCAAGATCAAAATGCTTGAAATGGAGAATGAGAAGGTTGCTAAATAGCTCGAAAGAGAAGTGAAGGAGAGGGAAGCTAGCAAGGCATATCTCAAGAAGTTAATGCAGCTGACAATGAACAAATTTGTCGAATTAGACAAAGGGAAGAAGCCTGCTCCTGATTCTTAAATTTCTTATCTTAGCAAACCTTCTGTATCATTATTTTTTATCTTTTCTAGTTTCATTGTACTTGTAACGATCACTCATATGAATGAAACTGGATCAGACTTAGACAATTTCTCATTGTCCACTTCTGATTTTTCGCGCGTGTCTTAGTTGATATACACTATCTGTGTATTCAACTAAAATGCATGTGGATGCTGAGATTATCTGTCTTTGGATTGATTGTGAATGCTTGCTAATTTAATTGGGTGCTAGAATTCCTAGCATATTCCTTGCAGCATTTACTTAGGTTTTTAATCGAGAAATATTTCCTAGCACTTGTTGAGGGGTAATTTTATTAAAATCAATCCTGCTAGAACTAAGTCGGATAAACTCTGAGTTAGATTGCTAGAATAGCTCTGTTACTTAGAAATCTTTTGTAAAGTCAGAAATTTTTCCTCTTAGATTCAGCAAGTAATAGTAAGCTTTGATCGCACCAAAAAGGGGGAAATTGTTGGGAATTATTCGCGAATGCCTCCCTTAGATCAAAATTGTAAATGGTATTGTTGAATCAAAGCCTTAGTAGATTGGTCGATCATTGCTGAACTCTAGCATAGTCTAGCAACTCTTATGTAATGTCCTGTTTAGGAAAAATATCGAGTTGTAATAGATTAGGAAGTGCTTGAGAAGATTGCTAATGGATTTAGCAAATGGAATGAAGAAAATTAATTCAAGCAACTTCGGAATGCTAGAAGAGTTCTCAGTAGATGGTAGCTGCTAGAGACATCAGCAGACGAGAATGACTACTACAGATGTTAGTGGACAAGTGCTAAGAAGATTGATTGCTAAAGTGTTAGCAATCATCTGCTAAGGAAGAGACTGCTAGGAGTCTTACTCAGCAGTCAGAAGCAAGAGTACCAGAATGCTAAAGGAGATAGCACTCGCTAGCATGCAAGCAGATTGCTAAGTAATAGACATCAGTAATCAAGACCTAAATGCTAAAATTCGCATCTGCTGAAGGAGTCAGCAGATTGAAGAGCAGATTGCTAGAAGAGCGTAGCAATCAAAAGGCTTAGCAGATCGTTCCAGCATTCTCCGAGAATGCTAAGCAAGGATTATATGTAGCAACGATCGCTAATACTACCGTTCTGACAAAAGTAGAAGCAAAGGACAAAAGCTATCCTGGAGTAGGTCGGAAAGTACTGTACGACGCCCAAAAGGACAGATAAAGTCGAACTCCTTTTGAACGAAGAAGCTGTTGTGTCTAACGGGTATGTAGATTCAAAGTTTGAATCTCCAGGTATAAAAGTCAAAGTCCAAACAGAGAGACGACCTCTTCAACACACGACTACGACGACTGCTTAATGATGCAGTATTTTTATCAAGTAAAAATTATCGAATACGAAGACTCAATTCGCCCATTATTTAAGTAAAAGGGATTGATTATGGAACTTAATATCTAGACGCGATAAAATGATTTTGAATGATCAATTTTAAACTACCTAAAATTCTAAAGATTAATGTAACAATTAAATGAAATACCAAACAACCTTCTTAAGATTACCAGAGAGAAAATAGTTGAGGAACATAGGATGGATTGGGGTAGATTACGAATATGCTTGGATTTTCTAACTTTACAAAACAATTTCAATAAGATGATTTGGGTCAATTCACATAACTCTAGTTATTACCCTTAGTACCGGTGCAACAACCGCAGATTAATCTCAATTTCAACCTAAGTCTAGGTATGTGAATATCGATTAACTCCCAAAAGCTCAAGAATTTAATAACCTAGATGTCAATTCACCTATCTTCTAAATGAAACAACAACTAACTATTATTGCAATCCCCTCTAATTAACAAACCTATCAAGTTAGTTCATTGAGGCATACTTTCCAACACATGGTGATCAATCATGAAAGGAATACAAATTCAAATCCACAATAATAATCAAACCCTTGAAAACATCAATTACTCAAATCCAAACAATATTCAAATCAATCCCAATCACATCCAAATCCTGAACGATGAGTTTAGCTACTCATGAATATAATGAAAAACATCAAAATCCCAATTTGAATCATAGAAGAGGAAGAGAAAACAAGAAATCTTAGTGTTTTAAGATGAGTCTTCAATTCTAGCTTCCAAGACTTCCTTCCACCTTCGATTCCCAGCCTTTAGACGTGAAATTCGCTCCTTTTTTGTTCCTTATTCTCTCTAGGGTTTTCAAAAGTCGAACCCTTATTTTGTGACACCCCTTGGCCTTTTATAGTTGAGAAATCCGCAGCCCCAGTAGTTCGATCCCGAACGGGATCTTCCTTTGAAAATTTCCATCCCGAGCGGGATGGATTAAACTTCACGCTGAAGAAACCCGACAGGTCCCGAACGGGACTGATAGGTCCCGAACAGGCATGCTTCGGCGATCCCATTTTTCCTCAAATTCACGCCCAATTTCCGAGTTCCGAGCGGACTGGAGCCTCCAGAGCATGGGTCCCGACCGGGATCAGCCTGTCCTGAACGGGATGGCCCCCGAATTTCCGCCTTTTTGCCCCTTTTTCAGTCCCGAACGGGATGTGTGTGTCCCGAACGGGATTTACTTCGCCCTCAGCTACAATTTTGCTCCAAAACTCGAGTTTTTAGCACATTTTATATCCTGCATACTCAAAACAACTCTAGAACACGAAGTGAAGGAAAATCAATGAAAAGAATAGATATGTGTGTGATTTGTGCACCTAATCCTCATCAAATCATTCAATTTATATTCCAAAAACAGTACAAATTATGCACATATCAAACCCCCCAAACTTAAACCTTTGATTGTCCTCAATCAAAAACAAAAACTAGATTTTCATTTGCTTGGTGCAATGCTTCACGGCTCACCACTATCTATCAGTGCACATTTCAATCTCACAAAGTTTTCATTATCTACCATGTTTAGAATAATGCAAAGAACTCAACCTTACCGGCATGTGATCACATAAGGTGCAACACTCATACTCAGCTGTATAAGGTAAAAAATTTTCCTTTCTTTCACTCAAGCACAAGTACACAAGTTTCATTCATATCGTTCATCTCTGCCTCATTTGTTCACATTGAAACATCGTTCTAGAATCAAATAGGACTTTTATCGGGTTGTAACGTGACTTACTAACAGGTAGGGTGTTTTAGGCAAAAGTGACTCATTCATCCCAACCCTTTTCTCAACATTCAACCAATCAACCCTTCAACACATACGTGCATACTTCTCTTCTACAATCTGATGAGTTCTCACTCTCTTTTTTTTTTCCTGAATATGCATTCAAACCTTCTTCCAATTATTTTTCTTTTCTTCTTTTTTTCTTTTCGCTTTTCTTTTTCTCTTTTCCACACAATATATATATTTTTTCTCTTTTTTTTTCAATCATTAATTCAACTCACACCGAGAATTCAATCCAAGCACTCACTTCTTCTTATCTCAACTCATCCCAACCCACAACTTGTTCCTAAACACACATGAAAGAATTCAAGGCTCAAAGTGGCTCCGAAACAACGGTTAGGGCAATTATGTTTCCACCTTATACTCCAATAATATCAAAGGTAGGTACTAAGAAAGAATGGCCTAAGATCATTTTCTAGTTCAATATAACATGTTAAACTACGTGGCATTGCAGACTCTACTCATTCCGCTTGTGCTCGCCTCTCACAACAAATCAAAAACGAGATAAAATGGACTCATTAGGCTCAAACCTCAGAAGTTTAAAGTTGTTGAGTTCTAAGCATTAATATAACATGACATCAAATGCCAAATTTGTTCAACCAAAAGCATGCATCAATTTCAAGTTATTCCGCCCTATCATGAGCTCAAACGATTCAAATCATGTTCATGCCTCGTCACGAATTCAATCTCAAGCCTAAGTTATCACAATCAAGCACACCTCACTTGCAAGTACTCAAATTCAGAATAAATCATTCAATTCATGCTAAGTGTAAGAGTTAAATGTAAGAGTGTGTGTACCCCACTTTCGACAGTTTACCAGGTAGAAAACAAAAATTTCGGCATAGTTCCGCTTGTTAAAGCTCTATCCACCTGTATCATCACCATAGCAAACAGCAAATACCAACAATTTCCAAATATCACCAACTTCCATCAGCAAAGATTAATCATTTTACAACCAAATCGAAATACTTCAAGATAACTACATCAAATGAATCCTAAGTTAACTAACTAAAAAAACTCAGTACAATAAGAAAGCAAGTAAACCAGTTCCAACATAGCAAGTAAAAAGATAGGGATAAAGGGAGAACCGGCTTCCGTCCAACCCCCCCCCCAAACTTAGTCCGAAGACGACTAAGTTTGAAAAGGCGGAAAGACGGTGATCACTGCTGGGTAGAGCCCGGAGCATCATCATTCCTCCTGCGCCTCCGATAGTTAGCAGGGAACTGAGCAATCAAGTCATTCAGCTCAGTCTCGACGCCGGATAATCTAGTGTTCACTCCATCAAACCTTTGCTCCATCCAAGTTCTCTGGGCACCCATATCGGCTCTCAGTCATGTCACTTCAGTAGCCAAGTCGGCCATCCTCATGTCTAGTCCGGCCAGAGAAGAGGACATGCTCTGCATCATCTCCATCATCTCAGTTCGCCAAGGGCGACGGGCTCCAACTGAAGACGTCCCGGCGCCCTGCTCGCGCTGTGGCTCCTCCTCATCATTGGACTCCTCCTCGTTGTCCTCCTGGACAGGGATAGTGTGCTCATAACTCCCATATGTCCCATCCCGGCCTTTTCTGTACCATATGGCTCTATGCGCGGGCGAGTCCAGCAAAAGGTTCGCCTCAGAATCGGGAGCATTAATGGTGGTGGCAGCAGTATTAGGCAACAACAACCAGGCGTCGCCCACCACCTTATACAAGAAGGCATTCTCCCGGAGAACGGATATGTATTTCACCAAGGTAAGCACCGGGAGGTCCACCACAGACGGTGGCACCTCCGTCCCTCTCCTCGGGATCTGGAAGTGGTCGAGAATGGGAGTGATCAGGCCCCCACAATAGATGTTGGTGCGGGTGGGAGGTCTGCTCTAGTTGTCCATGGCCACAGCAGCCATGGAGAAGGGGGCTCCAGCCAGTAGGAAATGGAGCAGAAAAAGCTCTAACATGATGACATTGTTGCTCTCGTGGCGGCCGGAGACGGAGGTAGCAACGCTCTTGTGGATATAACGCAGGATCGGGCTCCTAATGAGAGAGCCCTTAACCAGCTTCATCCGTAGAGTGCCCACAACATTCTCACCGGAAATCATTTGCCAGAAATCCTTGGGATGGAAGCCCTCCTCGGGGACATATCTCGCCTCCTCGTCACAACCATAAATAGCATCCAACTCCTTGCGCTCCAAAGTGTAGCTTTTGCCCTCCATTTTGAAAGTGAGGTGGCTCGGCCAGTTTCCGGGGCTCCTTCGCACAGAAGCGGAAGGCAAAAATTCTCTCGTTTGCTCCTCAAATGCCGGCCACCTTTTTTCAAGCAAAGCGTCCCAACCAATATTCCTCAACAAGGTCTCAACATCCTCCTGAATTCCCAAGGCGGTAAGAGTAACAGGGTAGGGGTATTTAGAACCGTTAACCACACTCTTGCTTAAAGCCTTCAGTGTTTTGTACTCATCATCGGTGAAATTAGATGGGCGTCTGGGTGCCATGTTCTCTGCAAAAGTCAGACCAGAAATCAATCTCCAACACATTCCATGTATATCCAAACTTCAAAGCACCAAAAATCCCTTACCATAAATCATATCCATGCAAAATCATCATAGCAAGATCAATAACCCACCATTCATATGAGTACAATCATAGTTTAACGATGTAGAGTCAACCCCACATATTGAAAGTAGCATCAACAACCCCCAAGTTTCACCAAAAATCTCAATCAATCAAGTTTACAATCAAGAACTATGCCCATTTATCGCAATAAATGTAGAATTCAAACACAAAACATGCATTGGGGCATTATATCAAACATCTAACGTGCAAAAATCATAGAACCCTAGGCTAGAACTCCAAACACCAATAATCCCCCAAATTAACCGTTTAAACTTCAACAATTTAACCAAAACAAGAAATAAACATGAAATAGGGGTAGAAATTCCCTTATTGTCGCCGGAAAATCGAAGGAAAGCAAGGGGAAGAGAAAGGTTACCGTTCAGTAGAGAGAAAGAGGGGAAAAAATCTGATCCCGTGCGGCTCCTATTTATAGAATCGCGACCCGTCCCGAGCGGTACAGCCCTATCCCACTCGGGACGGTCTGAACCGGCCCGGTTCGCGGCGTCAACCTACCCGGTCCCGAACGGAATGACAGGATCCCGTTCGGGATAGCCTATGGCATTTCCGGCCTTTTTCGCAAAATTCATCCCGAGTAGGATGCAAAGCTCCCGCTCGGGATACGTCAAAAAGTTACGAGTCCCGAACGGGACATGATGGTTACGCTCGGGATAGGTCTCAGCTGGCAGCATATTTTGGCTTTTTTTGCATCCCGAACAGGACAAGGTGGTCCCGCTCGGGATTCTTCACGGCCCTTCGCGTAATTTTCCCCCAAAATGAAGTGTTTTCGTCCCTACGTCACTCCAATCAACTTCCAACAACATTAGTAACACAAAGTTCTCCCCAAACTTGATACAATGCAAAACAATATCAAAACAAATGCATGCTACTCTATTAATGAAACAAGATAACTAAATCGAGCTTGGGTTGCCTCCCAAGAAGCGCTGCGTTTAACGTCGGGAGCTCGACGAACTTACCTACTTACTCTTATGCAAGGGAGATTTCATTCACAGCTCGAGGTTGCTCGGAAGTGTGAAATCACTTAACCTGGTGCCCATTCACCTTGAAGTAGTGGCCATCTTCAGTCTCCAATTCCAAAGTCCCATTCTCGAGCACTTCTCGCACCTTGTATGGCCCTGTCCAACGAGAACGGAATTTACCCGGAAACAATTTCAAACGAGAATTAAAGAGAAGAACCATATCACCTTTGTAGAACTTCTTCACTCGAATCTGTCGGTCGTGAAATCGTTTGGCTCTCTCCTTGCACAACTTTGTGCTCTCATATGCCTCGTGTCTCCACTCATCGAGCTCATTCAACTTCTGCACCCAGTCCCCTTGAGCTTTCAGAAAATCCAAGTTCAATGTCTTGATGGCCCAAAATGCCTTATGCTCAACTTCAACCGGAAGATGGCAGGATTTGCCATAAACCAATTGGTATGGGGACATGCCGATGGGTGTCTTGAAGGCTATCCGGTAGCCCCATAAAGCCTCATCAAGTCGCTTACTCCAGTCCTTCCGACTCAATACCGTCTTCTCCAGCACCTGCTTGATCTCTCGATTGGCCAGCTCAGCCTGCCCATTAGCTTGAGGATGATAGGCTGTTGTTACTCGTTATCGCACCCCATATCTTGCCAGAAGTTTATCCATGAGTTTGTTGCAGAAGTGACTGCCGCCATCACTCACCAAAGCTCTGGGAATGCCAAACCGAGCAACTATGCAAAAACTTAAGCACCACTTGAGAGTCATTAGTAACAGTGGGTATGGCCTCTACCCATCGAGACACATAGTCCACAACAAGAAGAATATAATTAAACCCAAACGATGGTGGAAAAGGGCCCATAAAGTCAATGCCCCAAACATCAAATATATCCACCTCAATAAAGATCTTTTGGGGCATCTCATCCCTTCGGGTTATATTCCCCATCTTCTTACATCTATCACAAGCTCGAACCATAGCAATACAATCTTTAAAAACAGAAGGCCAATAAAAACCGCAAGATAATACCTTCAATGCGGTTCGGTTCACACCAAAATGACCCCCACTTACCGAATGGTGGCATTCTTCTATGATCTTCCCCCATTCGCTCTGATGAACACATCTACGGATGATACCGTCAGCACACCTGCGGAACAGGTACGGTTCTTCCCAGTAGTAGTACTTGGTCTCCTTCAGAAATTTCTTCCGCTGATAGGGCTCCAAATCAGGAGGTAATACACCTGCAACCAAAAAATTACAGAAATCTGCATACCATGGAACACTAGCAACAGCTACAGTCATAATCCTCTCATCGGGAAAATCTTCCTTAATCAACCTATCCTAATTGTCACCCTCAACTGGATTCTCTAACCTAGATAGATGATCTGCAATTACATTCTCACAACCTTTCTTATCCCTAATCTCCATGTCAAATTCTTGTAAAAGCAAAATCCATCTAAGCAACCTAGGCTTAGAATCAGTTTTGGCAAACAAGTATCTAATTGCTGCATGATCAGTGTAAACTACAGATTTTGCTCCTATTAAATAAGCACGAAACTTATCATAAGCATAAATAACAGCAAGTAATTCTTTCTCAGTCACAGTGTAGTTCAATTGAGCAGGATTTAACGTTTTTCTAGCATAGGCAATAACTCTAAAAATTTTATCCCTAATTTGTCCCAGAGCTACCTGATAAGCTCGTTTTTCTACTCTCTTATCGCATTGTTTTTTCTTTTCTTTTATGCATTTTAGTACATTTTCTTGAATAAACTGAGCATGATTGTATATTAGAGAGTTTTATGCTTGCCATGGTAAGTTTCGCAGGTTTTAGGTCAAATCCAATGGAGAACCCGTACCGAAAGCAGCAGATTTTCAAAGAAATAGTCACTAATTCTTCCACCGATTGAATCTGAGCTTATAGAGCATATCATTTGAAAGATCTTTGAGTTAGCTTTCCAACGCAACTTGAATCGGGTCAATCGGAGTTTGGACGCAAAAGTTATGGCCAAAACCGTGGGACTGCGCAGAAGGTTCGGAAGTGCCGAAAACATCTCTATTTCGACCGAAATCAAAGCCATCTCGACTGAGACAGAAGCATCCATTTCGGCCGTGGCAAGGCCTATCTCGACCGAGACAGACTGGTTGGTGAGATTTTGTGGGAGTTTCACATATTTTGGGCGAGAATTGCTTGGGGAACAAGATATACATCAATTTGGAAGCAATAAATCATACCTTTTGAAGATATCCATCTAAGGCCTCAACCCTACTTATATATAAACTCTTCAATAGCTCAGAATTATCAACTTTTAATCCTTTAATCTTATACCTTCCCCCTTTACAGTTTTTACACCTTTATTTTCTGTTTTCTTTAAGTTTTGTTAGAATTCCTCTTTACTTTTATTTGTTAAACCTTTACTTTCTAATGCAATCTTTAATTTTCCCTGCAATGTTTTTCTTCAATATGTTAGGCTAGAACCCTAAACAGGTTCTAGGGTTTCTCCATCTGTGATGCTTGTTTAGATTTATTTATTCAAACCCTTGTATTGGTTTAAACTCTTTGATTTTATTTCAAATCTATTTTCAATTGAAGGATTGAGAGATGAAAATTAGAATAGGTTTTAGTTATTGATTGAATGACCGAAAGGTGAAAATTGATAATAGGAAGTAAGAGTTTAATACTTTTGATTATCTGTCCGACCAAGAAGATTTCAATTGTAGGAAAATCTAGATCTTTATGAAATTGATTAATTGGTGTATTTTGAGACCGAGAGGAGATAGATCACTAATTAGTAATTTAGGTTTTAATTGCCCGACCAAGGAATTAACTCCACAATAAAAGGTTTTCCACCAAAATTGTGTTTCATGGGTTTGAATATTTAATTCTTGCAAGTTGATCAGATTGGTAGATTTCCCTGGAATCTGTGCTTTTTATTATTTGAATTTCCCTCTTTAATTATTTCTTTTGAAAAACCAAAAACCTCAAATTTGATTTGCCCAAACAAAAGTTCTGAGAACCATGTTCTGTATATGATTCTCCATCGTTGCACTATCTCTGTGGGATCGACCAACCCTTGGGTTGTCTTATAAATTTATTTGCCCTTAGCTATAATTTGTATGCAGATTTAGCATCGATCAAATTGGCGCCATTGCCGGGGATAGTCAGACGGCGAGTCGTTACTGGAAAGTTGAAGAACTTCTGGATTGGGTTGTACTCTTTCTTTTTATTTTCGAGTTTAGTGTTATTTTTTCTTTGTTTTGGGTCTGTTGCTGTGTTTTCATTTGCGTGAGTATTTCTGAGTCGCGTCTGTTTCGGCCGAGGTGAGTCCCACCACGGTCGAGACGAATTACTCATCCCGGCCGTGATATCATCTGCCACGGTCGAGACGAAAACATCAATCCTGACCGAGATAAAGTCCAAAATGGCCGGGACAGCCTGATCTTCTCCTCCTTTTCTGTGCAGGTGCATGAACACACAAAACAAAGGAAAGGCACTTGAACCTTTCATACCAGAAATCGAAGCAACTTGCAGGAATAACAGAAAGAGAGGAAAAAGACTGAACTTCGAGATGGAAGCAAATCAAAAAGCCCCTCTGCAGAACATGACACCGGAGGAACAAAGACAATTTGTGAATGAGGTGCAGCAATTGAGGGCGCAACTTCTTGCAGCCCAGGCTACCCAAGTAGAGCAAGCCGCAAGACTGGCGGAACTGAATGAAAGGCAGGTCATGGTGCCACAGAGGTCCATCTTGGACAAATTTTTACCACAGCAAGAGGAGGCAGGATTCAGGGTTGGCATCAACGCCAACAATTTTGAGCTGCGCACAGGGCTGATACAGATGGTGCAGCAGAATCAGTTTGGGGGAAGAGCAGTGGAAGATCCATACGCCCACCTCAACTTGTTCATCGAGGTGTGCGATACTATAAAGCAGAATGGAGTCCCCCAGGACGTTATTAGGATGCGCCTCTTCGCATTCTCACTCAGAGACGAGGCAAGGTCTTGGTATGCTGGGCTTGACAAAAGCCAAATTGGGACATGGGAGGAGCTGCGAGCAGCATTCCTCACCAACTACTTCCCACCGAGCCTGTTGCTGAAAAGGAAAGCTGCCATCACTACCTTCAAGCAGCTGTATGATGAATCCCTACATGAAGCCTGGAAAAGGTACAAGGAACTCCTGCGACTCTGCCCTGGACATGGAATTGATCTCGAGATGCAGGTCTGCCACTTCTATGAAGGTCTGAACCCTCACATGAAGGAATTGGTGGATGCATCTGCTGGCGGGATCTTGATGAAGAAAAGTGGAGCAGAGAGTATGAGACTTCTGGCAGACATGGCACTGAACAGCCATCAGTGGCCAACTGAGAGACAGATTCCTATCAAAGCAGTGGAGACAAAGCCAGAATTTGATGTGGTTGCAGAAGTGAAGAAGCTTCGGGAGGAAATTGAGAAGCTTGGAACTGCTAAGGTTGCTGCTGTTAATACTGAGCCAAGTATGGCAATTATACCGGTGGAGGCTGACTACATCAATCGGGGAGCTAGCAGTTCATCAGGAGCTGCGGATACGTAGGTAAATTACATAGGGGTGGTTATCACAATAACTACCGAGGTAATCAGGGGTATCACTACAACCATGGGCGATCTCACCCTGGTTTTTCTTATGCTAACCCCACAGCTGCAGAACACCCTCCACCAGGTTTTGATGTAGGTACAAGAGGACAAATCGTGGAAAAAAAGCAGTCTGTGCTAGAAGAAACACTGGATAAATTTATAAAGAGCTCAGACAACAGATTCGGCAAGGTGGAAAATGAAGTGAAAGGGATGGCCAATCACATGCAACTGATGACAAAGCACTTGCAGATGATGGACACCCAATTGAGTCAGATTGCCACTACTTTGGGGAATCAGCACAAGCCGAGCCAACTCCCGAGCACGACGGAGACAAATCCAGCAAAGGCAAAGCTAGTAAATGCCATCTCGCTGCGATCTGGAAGGGAGTATGAAGGCCCGAGCAACCCGAAAAAAGGAATGAGTGAAGCAGATGAGGAAAATCCCGTGGAAGACCGCTCTGTTTCGACCGAGATGGATTCCATCCCGGTCGAGGCCGAGGGAAGCAGGTCGGCCGAGGCGGAACGTGAACTGGCCGAGACAGAGCAAGCCAGCCCGGCCGAGACAAGCCAAGAATGGCCGGGGCAGAAGCAAAGCAGGACGGCCGAGATAGAGGGATCCCGGTCGAAACAGAAAGCCAAGCAGGGCGAGAAGGAAAAAGAGAAATAGAGAAGAAATGAGCCGGTTGCTCCAACGCCCTTCCCACAGAGATTTGCAAAGAAAAGGGAAGACTCTAAATTCACTAACTTTGTTGAAAATCTAAAAAAAGTGAATATTAACATTCCTCTTATTGAAGCTCTCAGGGAGATACCGGGATACATGAAGTTCTTAAGGAGGCTGGTGAGCGAGAAGAAGGAGTTCGTGAAAAACGAAACTGTAAAGATCCATGAGGAATGCAGCCTACTCCTACAGAAGCAGATCCCGATCAAGAGGTCTGACCGAGGATGCTTCTCGATACCTATCGAGATCGGAGGCAAAGAGTTCCAGAATGTGCTGTGTGACACCGGGGCGAGCATCAACCTGATGCCCTGGTCTATCTACAAGAAGTTGGAGATTGGGGAGATGAGAGCCACTACAATTACCCTTCAGATGGCAGACCGATCTGTGTCCAAGCCCAAAGGTATCGTAGAAGATGTTCTCATTCGTGTTGGTCACCTTATTTTCCCTGCAGATTTTGTCATCGATGACATGAAGGAAGATGCCAACACCCCAATGATCTTGGGAAGAGAGTTCCTCGACACAGCTGGTGTCCTGATCTACTGCAAGAAGAGGGAGATCACACTGAGAGGGAATGAAGAATCTATCACCTTCTGCATCGACAAGAACAAGAGGAAAGGGGAGTGCAACCGGATCACTACTGCCGAAGAAGAAGAAGAAGAGCAGGATGATGACGAGACACCGGAGGAAGAAGAAGAAGCCATCCGGTGGGAACGAGGAAACGAGTCAGTGAAATCAGCAATTAAGCTGCCTCCTTCCGAGTATACCACCATCATTCAGAACCAGAAAGTCTACATGATAGATTCAAGGGGTCGACGAGTCTGGACTCGACCGCCTTGGTGAGCTGGAAGCTGAGTCAAGCCACGATGTTAAATAAGGCACTGAATGGGAGGTAACCCATTGTGTTTTCAATTTTTCCCTTTTCTTTTTAGTATTTTTGAATTTCTTTTGTTTATCTCTGTTACTTGACTCTTATTTTCTTTTGAAAAAAAAAAATCGAAGACCGTCCCGGCCGAGGCAGAGATTGCCATGGCCGAGACAGAAGCTCGAGGCATGGTACACTTCGACCGAGAAGGAGGTCGACAAGAAGGCTCCATCCCGGCCGAGATGATGTTCGCCATGGCCGAGATAGGAGTGCTAGCAGACTTAGTCCACGCCGGCTGATGAGGAAGAGGAAGGAGATAAAAAGTTGGTGTCTGAGGCCAACAAGTGAGGTACAGTTTCGAACTCTGAATCTGACTTTCAAACTTATTCTCTCTGACTTTCGAATAAGTTTGGGGGGATGAAGATTTAAGGGTTTTGAAACTCTTTTCTATCTTTTATTTGCGTTATTTAAGGTTCTGCATGAATAAATTTTTGAATAAATTGAATCGTGGGAGTTGAGCATGATAACCCTAACAAGAATGTGAGATTAGAATTGATTGACTTTAGTTTGCGTTGATTGTGATAGTGGTCGAGTATGCCCATGAATGTGAATACCGCATGATTACTTGTGTTGATACTTGCATTAGCATGAGATAGATGATGATTTGATGTTTACTGTGGAAGAAAAATTGTCCTAAGTGTGAGTTTTTGAGCCTGAAATTCGATTGTGAGTGTGTCTGCAATTTTGAGTTTCTCTAGAACTTGCTCTGTTTCTCTTTGAAGACTGCTAGTGTGCACAGGTTTAGGAAGTGATTTTAGGCCATCTTTGTTTAGCCTATTTTCCCATACACTGTCCTAATCAAATGTTATCCCTAGTCAGCCCTTTTGAGCCTATGATATTTTCTTTCTTTGTCTATGAGTTGGAAATAAATAGGGGAATCAACTCTTGTCCATGAGAGTGGGTTGGGATTTGTTTGAGAAACGATAAGATATTATTATAAGGGTAAAAGCAAAAGAAAAGGTTGGGCTCTAGAGAAAAAAAAAATAGAAAATGGAGAAAAAGAAAAAAAAAATGTGTTGTTGTGTTTGTTAATCCTTATAAGCTCAAATGTATAATCAAAAAAAATAATTGTTTAGAGCATAAAAGGATATGTGTGAAAAAGAAAAAAAAAAGAGAAGAAAGAAATAAAAGAGCCTTGTTTGATGTTGAATATTATAGGAGATGGGTGGATATCATTAGATAGTGGTAGAGATTAGTTGAGGTGCTCAACTCAGTTGATTTTCGTCACTTGGCCATATATTCCCTACCCTTCACAAAAGCCTACATTACAACCTTGAATAAAGTCCTTTCTGATCTTAGACTTGTGTGCACATATTTGCAGTGGAGATTGAGATTATTTGCAAGCCTATGGTAGAACTTGATTTTCATGACTTGTGTGTGATCTCATAATTATCCTAAACACTTGAGTGAATGAGCGAAACACTTCCCATGTGAGTCTTCCATAGTTTACAGATTTTCTGATTCTTTCAAAAATGCTGATGTTTAGTAGATGTACGAGTTTGAATGTGATGAATCTTGTGAGGCATTGCACTACTCTTCTGCTTGAACTTTTGATTCTTTCTTTTGTTGATTGAGGACAATCAAGTGTTTAAGTTTGGGGGGTTTGATAAGCTCGTTTTTCTACTCTCATATCGCATTGTTTTTTCTTTTCTTTTACGCATTTTAGTACGTTTTCTTGAATAAACTGAGCATAAGTGTATATTAGAGGGTTTTATGCTTGCCATGGTAAGATTTCGCAGGTTTTAGGCCAAATCCAATGGAGAACCCGTACCAAAAGCAGCAGATGTTCAAAGAAATAGTCACTAATTCTTCCACCGATTGAATCTGAGCTAATAGAGCATGTCATTTGAAAGAACTTTGAGTTAGCTTTCCAACGCAACTGGAATCGGGTCAATCGGAGTTCGGACGCAAAAGTTATGGCCTAAACCGCGGGACTGCGCAGAAGGGTCGGAAGTGGCGAAAACGTCTCTGTTTCGACCGAAATCAAAGCCATCTCGACCAAGACAGAAGCATCCATTTCGGCCGTGGCAAGGCCTATCTGGACCGAGACAGACTGGTTGGCGAGATTTTGTGGGAGTTTCACATATTTTGGGCGAGAATTGCTTGGGGAACAAGATATACATCAATTTGGAAGCAATAAATCATACCTTTTGAAGATATCCATCCAAGGCCTCAACCCTACTTATATATAAACTCTTCAATAGCTCAGAATTATCAACTTTTAATCCTTTAATCTTATACCTTCCCCCATTACAGTTTTTACACCTTTATTTTCTGTTTTCTTTAAGTTTTGTTAGAATTCCTCTTTACTTTTATTTGTTAAACCTTTACTTTTTAATGCAATCTTTAATTTTCCCTACAATGTTTTTCTTCAATATGTTAGGCTAGAACCCTAAACAGGTTCTAGGGTTTCTCCATCTGTGATGCTTGTTTAGATTTATTTATTCAAACCCTTGTATTGGTTTAAACTCTTTGATTTTATTTCAAATCTATTTTCAATTGAAGGATCGAGAGATGAAAATTGGAATAGGTTTTAGTTATTGATTGAAGGACCGAAAGGTGAAAATTGATAATAGGAAGTAAGAGTTTAATGCTTTTGATTATCTGTCCGACCAAGAAGATTTCAATTGTAGGAAAATCTAGATCTTTATGAAATTGATTAATTGGTGTATTTTGAGACCGAGAGGAGATAGATCACTAATTAGTAATTTAGGTTTTAATTGCCCGACCAAGGAATTAACTCCACAATAAAAGGTTTTCCACCAAAATTGTGTTTCATGGGTTTGAATATTTAATTCTTGCAAGTTGATCAGATTGGTAGATTTCCCTGGAATCTGTGCTTTTTATTATTTTAATTTCCCTCTTTAATTATTTCTTTTGAAAAACCAAAAATCTCAAATTTGATTTGCCCAAACAAAAGTTCTGAGAACCATGTTCTGTATATGATTCTCCATCGTTGCACTATCTCTGTGGGATCGACCAACCCTTGGGTTGTCTTATAAATTTATTTTCCCTTTGCTATAATTTGTATGCAGATTTAGCATCGATCACTACCCCCACAGCAGAGTCACTAGCATCACACATTAAAACAAAATCACCCTCCCAATCTGGAGTCACTAACACAGGAGCTGTTACTAATGTGTTTTTCAACCTCTCAAAAGCATTCACACTGTCTTCACTAAATTCATAGGGGACATCTTTCTCTAGCAGATTACACAAGGGTTTAGTTATCTTGGAAAAATCTTGGATAAATCTCCTATAGAACCCAGCATGTCCCAAGAAACTCCTAACCCCTTTAACTGTCTTAGGCAAGGGGAGTTGTTCAATTGCTACCACTTTAGCCTTATCCACCTCTATCCCCCTACTAGATACCTTATGTCCTAATATGATTCCCTCTCTAACCATGAAATGACATTTCTCCCAATTTAATACTAGGTTAGTCTCCTCACATCTCTGCAACACAGTTTTTAAATTCTCTAAGCAATCATCAAAAGACAAACCAAACACAGAAAAATCGTCCATAAAGACTTCCATAATATTTTCAATAAGACCATGAAAGATGGACATCATACACCTTTGAAAAGTCGCCGGTGCATTGCACAGCCCAAAGGGTATCCTCCGATAGGCGAAAATCCCGTAGGGACAAGTGAAGGCTGTCTTGTGCTGGTCTTCAGGTGCCACCACAATCTGATTGTATCCAGAGTATCCATCCAAGAAGCAATAATGAGACTTTCCTGCAAGACGGTCAAGCATTTGATCAATAAAGGGTAACAGAAAGTGATCTTTAAGAGTAGCACTATTTAAAGTCATGTAATCAATGCAGAAACGCCATCCGGTAGTTGGTCTCTCAATCACTTCTTCTCCTCCAGGCTTAATAACCTTCTCGAATCCCCCTTTCTTCGGAACCATGTGAGTTGGGCTGACCCACTCACTATCACTCGGAGCATAGATGATATTATTGTCCAGCAACTTCATCACCTCCTTTTTCACCACCTCTTGCATCTTCGGATTCAGTCTCCTTTGAGGTTGTCTTTTTGGCTTGCTCCCTTCTTCCAGAATAATTTTATGCATCACAATAGACGGGCTGATCCCCCTTATATCGGAAATCTGCCACCCTATAGCTGATCTGTGCATCCTCATGACCCTCTTCAGTTTTTCAATCTCCAAGTCAGACAATGCAGAGTTGATAATGACTGGATACGTGTCCTTCTCCCCAAGGAAGATGTATCGGAGGTTATCTGGCAATTCCTTTAACTCCACCACTGGGGCTTCGTTCTTGCTCTGTTCCTTCTTCAATCTCGCCTCTAGCTCCTCCTCCTTAGTCCTCAATTCCAGAAACTTCACATCCTGCTTTGGTTTGAGCTCTGGTGTATCTTCCAACGCTTTCACCATCTCTAGCAACTCATCACAAATCTCATAAAGCTCATCAAAATCAAGGTTAGAGTGCAGAGAGTCATGAATAACCTCCTCCAAAGCATCTTTCTTCTCATGACCAAAAGACAAAGGGAAAGATATTACCTCAATATTGTTGCACTCGTCATACCTGTCCTCGTGCTTCTTCATTGCATCTGAGATGGAGAATGTAATCTTCTGGTCGTTGAAACGGAGAGTCAGCTCTCCTTCCCTCACATCAATCAAGGCTCCTCCAGTGCGCAGGAATGGTCTCCCTAGAATTAACGGCACATTCTTGTCTTCCTCCATATCCAGAACTACAAAGTCCGCTGGGAATATAAAGTCCTTGACTCGGACCAGAACATCTTCTACAATTCCTTTCGGCTGTGATAGAGAGCGATCTGCCATTTGGAGAGTAATGGTAGTGGGTTTGATCTCCCCAATTTGAAGTCTATTGAAGATAGATAGCGGCATCAGATTAATGCTCGCACCCGAATCACACAGTGCATGGCCAAACTCCAACACACCAATGACACAGGAGATGGTGAAATCCCCGAATCTTGCCTCTTGATAGGCATCTTTTTCTGGATCACTGCACTGCACTCTTCAAACAAGTTCACTGTCTCGAACTCTCCAAATCTCCTTCTTTGTGTCACCGATTCCTTCAGGAACTTAGCATAACCAGGAATATCTTGCAAAACCTTTAGCAGTGGCAAGTTAATCTGCACCTTTTTCAAATGGCCAAGAAACCTGGCAAATTGCTTGCTCAACTTATTCTTCGCAAGTCTTTGAGGAAAGGGTATGTTGCTTCCCTTGGAAATTTCCTCAGATGTGCTCCCCTTTTGTGTTTTGACTAGCTGGGGAGTCACTTCTGTTTCAATCTCCTCTTCTTCTGAAATTTTATCCTGGTGCCCTTGTTTGTCTTTACCCGCTGTGGGGTTACTAGGCTCATCATATGACCTACCACTTCTTGTGGTTATAGCACTGCAATTCTTCTTCGGGTTGGCTTCAGTATCGCTGGGAAACTGCCCCTGCTTCTGTCCAAAAGAAGAAGATCCATCTTTGTTTCCAAAGAAGCCATCTCGATGCACTGATTTGGAATCGGAGTTCCTCCCTTTGAGGAACTCCCCATTTGCTGCTGTTGTTGTTGAGCTCTTTCCAAAAGAAGAAGATCCATCTTTGTCTCCAAAGAAGCCATTTTTTCCTTCATCTCTTCCTGATCTCTTGTAGCAGCGACACTCTTCACAACTCTATAATCCCTTCTTTCTTTCGGCCACTTGTAACTGTTTTCGGCCAGCTTTTCGATCGCCCTCATGGCCTCATCTTCGTCCAGATCAAGGAAGTCTCCTCCACCAATATTATTCAGTCAGAGTTGTGTGTCATTATCTACTCCAGCATAAAAGAGGCAAATGATTTCTGCATCAGACATCCCATGTTTTGGACATTTTCTCAGCATCTCTCGAAACCTGTCCCATGCCTCGTACAACGGCTCATCATATTGCTGGCTGAATGCCTGAATTTCTGCCTTCCTTTTCAGTGTCAGCCCTGGTGGGAAATACTTCAGCAAAAACTTCTCCTTCAGATCTGCCCATATTCTTATCTCATTCTTTTTCAATCCTATCAACCACGACTTAGCTTCGCTTCAAGGAGAAGGAAAATAGGTACATCCTGATTTGCTCCTGGGGGACTTGGTTAATCTTTATCATGTCTGTCACCTCCAGGAACTGCGTGATATGACTGTTCGGATCTTCATTAGGTTTCCCTTCGAATTGATTCTTCTGTACCATCTGAGCAAGCTGGGGTGTGATCTCGAAATGAGTAGCGTCAGTCCGCAAATTGAATCCATCAGTAGATTCTCCCCTCAAAGGTCGGAACAGATTTTGAAGAGGATTTCTCCTTTCTTCTCTACGCTCCCGTTCCCCCGCGTTATTGTTAACTTGGGCTCGGACTTCTTCCAGCTGCCTTTGCAGATTCTCGATCAGCTGTCTATCATTCATTTGATCTTCCTCAGCCATGTCTTCTTTCACTACTACCTGTGCTGCATGTTCTTTTATTTTCTTTGCCTTAGCCCTTGTAATCATGCACCACCTGCACCAACAAGAACTAGAATTAAGTAACTATATAATAAATCTATACTACCAAGCTCATAAATCCCCTAATATCAAACAACGACCTACACCTTGAGTACCCGGCAATGGCGCCAAAACTTGATGCAGTATTTTTATCAAGTAAAAATTATCGAACACGAAGACTCAATTCGCCCGTTATTTAAGTAAAAGGGATTGATTATGGAACTTAATATCTAGACGCAATAAAATGATTTTGGATGATCAATTTTAAACTACCTAAAATTCTAAAGATTATTGTAACAATTAAATGAAATACCAAACAACCTTCTTAAGATTACCAGAGAAAAAATAGTTGAGGAACATAGGATGGATTGAGGTAGATTACGAATATGCTTGGATTTGCTAACTTTACAAAACAATTTCAATAAGATGATTTGGGTCAATTCACATAACTCTAGTTATTACCCTTAGTATCGGTGCAACAACCGCAGATTAATCTCAATTTCAACCTAAGTCTAGGTATGTGAATATCGATTAACTCCCAAAAGCTCAAGAATTTAATAACTTAGATGTCAATTCACCTATCTTCTAAATGAAACAACACCTAACTATTATTGCAATCCCCTCTAATTAACAAACCTATCAAGTTAGTTCATTGAGGCATACTTTCCAACACATGGTGATCAATCATGAAAGGAATACAAATTCAAATCCACAATAATAATCAAACCCTTGAAAACATCAATTACTCAAATCCAAACAATATTCAAATCAATCCCAATCACATCCAAATCCTCAACGATGAGTTTAGCTACTCATGAATATAATGAAAAACATCAAAATCCCAATTTGAATCATAGAAGAGGAAGAGAAAACAAGGAAGCTTAGTGTTTTAAGATGAGTCTTCAATTCTAGCTTCCAAGACTTCCTTCCACCTTCGATTCCCAGCCTTTAGACGTGAAATTCGCTCCTTTTTCGTGCCTTTTTCTCTCTAGGGTTTTCAAAAGTCGAACCCTTATTTTGTGACACCCCTTGGCCTTTTATAGTTGAGAAATCAGCAGCCCCAGCAGTTCGATCCCGAACGGGATCTTCCTTTGAAAATTTCCATCCCGAGCGGGATGGATTAAACTTCACGCTGAAGAAACCCGACAGGTCCCGAACGGGATGGATAGGTCCCGAACGGGACAGGCTTCGGCCTTCCCATTTTTTCTCAAATTCACTCCCAATTTCTGAGTTCCGAGCGGACTGGAGCCTCCCGAGCATGGGTCCTGAGCGGGATCAGCCTGTCCCGAACGGGATGGGCCTCAAATTTCTGCCTTTTTGCCCCTTTTTCAGTCCCGAACAGGATGTGTGTGTCCCGAACGGGATTTACTTCGCCCTCAGCTACAATTTTGCTCCAAAACTCGAGTTTTTAGCACATTTTATGTCCTGCACACTCAAAACAACTCTAGAACACCAAGTGAAGGAAAATCAATGAAAAGAATAGATATGTGTGTGATTTGTGCACCTAATCCTCATCAAATCATTCAATTCATATTCCAAAAACAGTACAAATTATGCACATATCACTTAACCACTACTTCATTACTCACGAACTAAGGAACCTGAACCACATCTGAAAAGGCATTTACTGTGAGATTCCTTTGACAAAGCAAAAAGTGAGAAAGTAGTCAGTTTAGAGAACGAGACTTAAAGCAATCAAAGCTCTCAACAACCGTAGTGTCCCCCACTTGAAGATCTGACACTACATTGAAGAGATTCCTTGACTTAGTTCAAGAATCCAATCATTGGGATATCTTCCATCCTAGGAAGCATCCAGCAGTCACATCTCTGAAAAGAGATTGACTCCGACGGGCTATTGCCAAAACCAAACAAGTTCGGAGAGAACTATAAAAACTCCATTACAGTGAAGGACAAGTTTTACGAAGGTGCGCCCTTGACTTGGCCGGAGCTGTTGACTAGAAGATTGAAGCATCGGAGGATAGCTTTGTAGTGGCTAGGTCGAAGGTTCACTACCTGCTACAAGTGTTCGGCGATTCCTTGTACTTCAAATATCTTTTTAGTGAATTCTCAGCGATACAGCTGAGGAGTGGACGTAGATCTATTAGATCGAACCACTATAAATCTTGTGTGTATTACTGTTTTATTACTTACTGCTTGTGTGTTGTGATTTGAAACCTAGCAACGATAGTTTCTAGAGCATATACCTGTAAGAAACCCTAACTTCTACCTTGAGCTAAACATTTTGACAAGAACTTAAGTGCAAGATAATCTTTAAACTTCCGCTGCATTCGTGTGTCAGTTGTTTGCTATTCACCACGACGACTCTGATCTGGGACCAACACTATGAATCAATTACAATCAAGGGGGTTTTTATAATATCCAACAATATTCCTAACAATTTCCCCATTTTTGGTGCGATTAAAGCCTTTATCTACAGCTTTAATCTTTACTGATCATGGGAAAGCTGATTACTGAGATTATAAGGATTTTCCTATCAGGTCTATTATCAACATCTCAACTCCCGTAGACTCAGTATTGTTCCTAAACAATCCCTCTTAAAATATTAAGGGTATTGCTCGACAATTAAAAAATTCTCATCTGGTAAATGGCTTCAATATCTTTCATTAGATCAGCACATAGCACATTCACACATAATTTTATCAAGCAATCATAGGAACATTTCACACATATCACATCCATGCAGTTTGCTGATTACACTGAATGTGTAACTTCAGCTAATTCAATTAGATCAGCGTTGGAAAATGAGATGTAGTCTTCAACCTGGGTTTGTTTCCATTCAAAATATCATGTTTAGTAGTACATGGAACACATACTCAAATCGAAAATCAAAAGTTTAAAGTTTTTCAACCAGGAGACCCATAGAGTTAAGAGAGATATTACTTTTTAGTTGTTGAAGAGTCTAAATCAGCAGCATGTCTGGCACTTGAAGAACCGGCAGTTGGTTTCTTCACATTCTTGAGTGCTCCCATCGTCATCTTCATGAAGTTGTCCAGGACAACTTCTCTTTCTTGTCTTCTGATTCTCTCCTTCTCTTCAATTCTTCTCTGTTCTTCTCTCTCCTCCTCCTCGTGTTGTCTCCTTAACTCTTTTTCCTGTTGTCTTCGAGCCTCAAAGCGACGAAATCTGTCTCTTGCTCCTTTAATCTTTCTGCTTCTTCAGCTAACCTCTTCTCTTCCCCCTATTTGATCGCAGCAAAATTTCCAATGGAGAAGGTCTCGAAGTTGTCTTGTTGAACAGCAAGTATTTCGTCTTTTGCTCCAAACATTTAAATTGCTGAGCGAATGGTGGAGAGTCTTGAACAACATATTCGGAAGGTGGCAACGAACATCTCTCGTGGCTGCTCTGTGAGCCTGGATCTTCTGGAGCCTTGCAGCAACTTGCTTCTCCGTATATTGTGGCTTCGATGTCTGATCCATCCAATCGTCTGCCCATTCTTCTTCACTCCTCCAATAGTTGAGATCCATCCTGGCCATCATAATTGAGCGGTCTCAAAATGCAGTTCATGAGTGGAGTAATCAAAAAATTGTTATCTCTTAAACTCTGTTCTCAACCAATCTTGATCGGATGACTCGCCTTGTAGTTCGGCAGGATATGAGTTCTCGACTTATACGGCAGCTTATGCTTCTATAAAGGTACAAATATCTTTTGCCCAGGAGATAAGATCATTGTTCTCCTCATCCTTTACTGTGACAGGAGGACACCACTTTTCAATCCTCTTTTCCTTGTAGTTCCTGTCGGGTAGTCCTTCCATGCGCACTCATAGAGTTTCTACTCGGAATTCAGATTCTCCATCTGTGACAGTTCCTGCATTTTCCTCATCATTAGAGCTAGGAATATCAAACAAGGATATACCCAAAACTTCTGGAGAGCTGGGAATCGGAATGCATCGTTGCCAAATGGATTCAATGGTTCTCTCGAGCACACTTGTAGTATCGGCAGCATTATTCCATCCTAGAACTGTTGATGGATCCATCCCCAATCTGCATAGATACAGCTCATTCCTTGTTCACACGCAAGTAGTGAGATCTGCTACCTTATCCCTGAATTTGCAATTGGAATCTAGTCTAGCTCTTGTACTAGATCAGCTTCTGCCATAATTGTAACAACCTGGCTTCCTCTTTGCGCAGCCAGTTGTTCAGTTTCTTGATTCGTTTCAACAACACCACTGCTTCCTTCTTTCAAAAACTTCTTCAGCACTTACGCTTCCCCCTTGATTGGTGGCGGACTGAATTGTTATCACGTTAGAACTCCGTTCTCTGTGCGTTGGAGTCTGCAATCTTCTTCATTCTTTCACGACTTCTTTCATCTGTCTTTTCTCAAGATCAGCAGCTGATTCCATCGCAGCCATCATCTTTCATTTCAACTTCATCATTAATTTTGTAGTTGGCTACGTCTTCACCATCATTTCGAAGTCCGTACTTCTTCTCCAACACTTTTAGGTTTACCACAATCTTGATACCCAAAACGCTTGTGGTGAAGGACTTCTCTTCTTTTTCAACTACTGCGCGAGCGAAGAATTCAGCGACTATGTGCAGACGAAACTTCTTGGGTTCCGCATATAGATATTTCAACAAGTTCTCTCGGTCGAGTTTACCTATGAGATCTTCACACCAGTGCTTTCGGAATAACGGCTCATAGAGTATCTTATCCTTTTTTACTTGAGAGGCTCTCCTCTGCTCATAGGTGAGATTACCGGCCTCCATACCATGACTTATGGAAACTAGACGATAGTAAGAAATAGATTCGTCAATTTCCTCTATCTTGTAGCTGCTTGTGAATGTCGGTTGGAATTATTCAGGCTCTTCGGGCATGTTGGGCCGTCCGGATGACTCTGCAGGGCAACTGGTGCGGTTGGAAGATTCCGCCATTGATGTTTCTTCTGAAAAGCTTAGAAAGTGTAGCGCAGAAGAAATTTTAAAACAGAAGGTATGGAAGCATTAGGGTTTTTAGAAAATTCCCAAACCAAACTTCCCATAGACGATCGCAAGTAACCAGCTTTAATGTGAGCTGTTGGATCTCTCCTTCTGATATGGATGAATCGACGGTTGTGAAGTTGGTTACAGTTTGTCTTACGTCCCACTAATTTGGAAATTTGAGCGTGGCTGACGCGTCTCCTTGGTATTTGTCGCTGCCCTGAGCTAGAGTCTCCTTCTCAATTAATATGGGCTCTGTAGCTTCGCCATCAAAAGATAATCCCGCCTTTCGAGATATTTGAAATGATTATATCCACTTTGTTTGCTGGTCAGACATGCAAATGTGCATTCGTTGCGGATATCATATCCAACAATGTGAAAGGCCTATGCTGAGAGCTTGGACTCAACATTCAATTATCTGAAATACCCCTTTATAAGAATGTAGTAGATCACCTAGTTTGCTGAGAGCTTGGAATCAGCATTGAACTCCTTGAGTCTAAGTGATCTGTACATTCCTTAGATATTGTTTGCTGAGAGCTTGGACTCAGCATTCACTTTGGAAGGTCCTACATTCAGTAGATGCTTATAGTCTGCTGAGAGCTTGGACTCAACAACTATTCAAGATGTATCCTTAGCAGTCTACAGATGTCTGCTGAGAGTTTGTGCTCAGCATTCTTCGGGGTTCTAACAAGAGCTAGGACTCAGTAGACAATATAGACTCTTTTAATGTTTTTGATCTTTTAAGGACAAAGAGTCTCTTTACTGAGAGCTTGTACTCAGTAAACGTTTTTTGGTTCTTGTTTGCTATTGCCGAATAGCAATCGTCATGAATCTGCTGAGAGCTTGGACTCAGCATTCACTGGATATCTGCTGAAAGCTTGGATTCAGCAGTTCTTCTAGACTCTTAAGATTCAATGAATCCTTTAAGTTCAAGAGTCTCTTTACATAGAGCTCTAACTCAGTAGTTGTCAGGAATCTGCTGAGAGCTTGGACTCAGTAGTCAGCAGTTGCTTGAATTAGATCTCCCTTTCAATTTTCAAGCACTCCGCTTCCGACGGGGTTGGGGAGACCATAAAAAATTCCTATCATCTGATTTTCCTTTAAGTTTTCAGTCTTTTCATGGAAAATCATCTGATTTTTGATAGGATTTTAAGTACACCAGGAGTGTATTGATCTAGCATTTGACTTAGGTGATTATATTATTTGAGACAATAGAGTATTGTCATCAAATTGAGCATTTTATTGATATCATTGATTTACAAGAGTTACACTTCACAAAGTATAATGCTACAAGTTTACAATGATCAATTTGTCTTCAGACTGCTCCAAATAATGCCTTTGCTAGATCTGCTCCTTGGTTTTTTCCCCGAGCTCATTACTGCAAGCCGCCTTGCTTACCCAGCAATGTCCTTGTTGGCTGAGAGATGTCCACAAGCAATTCATCATCTTCCTTCTGCCTAGGTGACATCTCTTCTCCAACAACCTTCTCCAACTGCAGACTTTCCAGGAATTTGAGAAGTCCAAGTTTAGCAGATCTCACCATCTGCTCAGACTAGTTCTTTAGTCTGCAGCTTTCCCCTATCGGCGTTTGGTGCCATGCGAATGTACTCATGATAGGTAGCATCTGCATCACCGGCACACTGTCATAGCTTCGGGTGCTAAGTAGATGTTATAGAGTTGCATCTCCTTCACCCGCTAGCCTTTCCTCCATCTCATCTTCCTTTTTTGTGGTTTCGACTTGAAATCCTTGAAGAAGAGAAGAAAAAGAGGTTGAGTAAACTCATCTGCATGTACCATATTGCATAGTGTAGAAGAGCTACCCAATTCATGTGATTAAGGATTATCCATCCTCGGACCCACCTAACAAGTTTATATTTCTCTAACGAGAAAACTGTCATGGCCTGACAAAATGGACCTCTTATCTCTGTTCGGTTCTAAAATGAGAGTTCGGCGTCTGACACATCAAGAACAAACTGCCCTGCAAATTAGGACAGTGTTGCAGAAAAAGCAGAGAGGCAGGCGAATTTTTCAGAAAATGATGGACTATGATTGGACATCCTTCAAAATGTCTCTACCGGCTATTTTCTGGTTTCCCACCTATAAATAGCAGGATCAACAGAGACATAAAAACCTTTGCACCTCTGAAAAACCTTCGCATATTTGAATCTCCGACACATTTACTTGCCTTTCTACAGAAGTTAAAGCTCAAGCATTAAACGCTCTCAAGATAGAAGGCATTAATATCATGGTTCATTTATTGAACACGAAGTAGTCATTGCTTACTGAATCTATGGAGATTCACCGTGTGACTTTGAGTACACGAGGATTAAGTCTGCTGACTTAAAATAGTGACTTGGTGTTCTTACTTTCCAAGTAAGAACACAACAGCCTGGTCTTGCAAAGGAAGAGCAGGTTATTACGGGCAACTGCCAACAAGTGAACGTTCTGGGAAGAACTCAACCATCCATTCTACCGAAGAAGGAAAAGGGAGGTTTGTCCTCAGTCCAATTTCGACGGCTGCCAGTTCACAGAGAAGACACAGAGCCTTCGACGAACTAAAGGAGTGAAGTACAACCACCTGGGCGAGTGATCTATTGTGCTATGGACGCAGGTCTCTACAGCAACTGGCCATAGATCGTGAGGATTGTATTTCATACCATAGTGAATTTCTGGATCTCATATTCGAAGAGTGGGCGTAAGACTTAAGGCTCCGAACCACTATAAATATCCTGTGTTGTTTACAGCTTTATTTAATTTACGCATTTAACAGTTTTCAACGTATATCTTGAAACCTTCAACACTTACCTTGAAAGTGTTGAAGTGTATAACTATTAATTTCCTAACTTTAAACTGCTAATCTAAACTGCTGGATAATTTAAACTGGGTTTCTAAAATTATCACATAAAAACTGTGGTGATAACAAACTTAATTGTCCGCGAATTAGAGTGTATTTAACTATTTTAATACTTTCGCTGCACTTTACAGTAATCTGATATGGGACCAACAAAATGCATAATTTCTAAGATAAAATGCACAATATTGAAGATAAAATATCGTAAGTAGAGCTATAGAGCATTTTATTTCGCAATGTAATGTTAATGCAGTATATTGCCTTTAAAATGAACAAAATCTTAGTTAAAATGCAGGCTTTAAAATTATCATTTATTGTATATAATTACTATATTGTCCTTTAATGCAGGATAATCGACCAAAACTACACATGGGATTAAATACATCTTGAGTGTTGAAATGACAAGATCAAAGGCTGAGATTTATTCTTATTTCTCATACTAAGGGTCATTTTCACCTGATCACTACTATATATATATATATATATATATAGGGGAGTGATCATATGAGAACTCCCCTTACCATGTGAAAATAAGAACTAATCTCGATCATCCAATTGGTGATCCAACGCTCAAGATTAAATAAATCCCGTCTGCATTATAGTGTAGTAAAACATGCATTAAAGGGTAATTTTGTAATATTTTTTCTCTCTCCTCTAAAATCATCCTAAATCTTTAAATGATCATATCTCCTTCGATTTAGATTATTTTTTAATATAAAGGAAATTTAATTATCTTTCAAACGAAATCCCTATTGCATATGTTTCAATTTAAAAATCATCGTAAAAAATGAAAATTAGTGATTATATGCATAATTCTCGTAACAGTACACGAATGCTTATATAATGAATGGAGTTGCACAATATAATGCATGAAGTTATATTATATAATGCAGAATATGATAGTTAAAATGCAATAACTTTTTTCCTCCAAGATCAACAAAAAAATTCGTTATCTTTGCATACTGTAGATAATATCATAGTTGTTATAAAAGTTGATCATATATTACTTGTTTCTAATTATGTATTTTTTATATTATATAAATGTATATTATAATATTATATAATGCATGTTTGTTAGGTACATAATGAATGTTTGCTAGGTATATAATGCATGTCGAGGTCAATATAATGCATGAAGTTATATAATGAATACAATTGCACAATATAATGCATGAAATTATAGTATATAATGCAGAATATGATAGATAAAATGCAACATGTTTATTTCAGCAAAATAATCATTCATCATTATATTTGCACGTGTTATGTATTATATAGCAATAATATATGAATTATAATGAAAGTAATATAATTTTTAAAAAAAATAAAAGTACTACCATATATAATATGCATAATTCTCGTAACAGTACACATATTCTTATATAATGAATGCAATTGCACAATATAATGCAAGAAGTTACAATATATAATGCAGAATATGATAGATAAAATGTAACATGTTTATTTCAGCGAAATCATCATACATTATTATATTTGCACTAGTTATGTATTATATAGTAATAACATATGTATTATAATGAAAGTAATATAATTTTTCTCTAAAACAAAAGTAATACCATATATAATGGAGGAAGTAATACCGTATAATGATAGTAATATTGTTCTAGAATAAGAGTAATACCATATTATAATGTAGGAAGATGTTTGTTAGGTATATAATGCATGTTTGTTGGATATATAATGCATGTCGAGATAGAATATGCAAACAGAATCTTAAATAAGTACAAAATGATAAAAATACCCTATAATGCAGGTTTTTTGAGATAAAATGCCCGAAAATTTTTGTGAAATCTTGAGCGTTCATTCATCAAAATCAATGGCGAGGATTGGTTCTTATTTCTTATGGTAAGAGTGGTTCTCACTGGATCGCATCCCTATATATATATATATATATATATATATGAGTTGGTCTCCTAAGAGATGGTCTCAACATTTTTTTATTATGAGACGGACCTCAATACATTATTTCAATAAGTTAAATACATCATTTCATTTTTAAAAATTATATTATTTGTAACAAAGAAATACATTCTTTGCAATAAAAAAATACATCATTTCATTAAATTCGTTTCACAATAAAAATGGTGAGACATCATTTGCTATAAAAAAATACATCATTTCATTAAATTCGTCTCACAATAAAAATGATGAGACCGTCTCATCTGAAAATTTGCATATATATATATATATATATATATATATATATATATATATATACATGGATGCATTATATGGTTACCTCATCTCCATATGTTATATGAGGCCAAATCCTAGCCTTCAGATTAAGATTTCAGCGATCGTGATTTAAATTGAAAGTGAAAATTTTTCGATGCATTATCTAATGTAACGTATTACATTATTGGGTATAATAGTAATTTTCACACCCACTGTTTAGTCATCACGTGAAGCATGAATCAAATCCCCCAAATTTGTATTTTTCTCTCTCCTCTAGAAGTCTTATAAAATTTTAAAATAGTCATAACTCACTCAATTTTAATTATTTATTCACGTATTATATATCAAATTAAAGATAATTTAATTATCTTTCAAACGAAATCCCTATTGCATATGTTCGGAAAAAGATAATCGAAGTAAAACTAAATAATGTAATAGCTAAAACTAAATAATGTAACATAATACGAAGAATAATGTACTGATATATTTAAATGTACTATAACATTAATAATGTAATAAGGAGAATTAGATAATGCAACATAATATGAAGAATAATGTAAAGACATATTATGTTGAATTATATAAATTCATCTATCTGCATTATCTAGTTATCCTAATTAATATTACAATATTACATTATCCTTTGTATTATATTAAATTATTTCGTTTTAGCTACTTCATTTTTTAATTTTACTACAGTGATCTTATTCCGAACTTACGCAATAGCGATTTCGATTGAAAGATAATTAAATTATCTTTAATTTGATATATAATGTGCTATGAATGTTACATTATCTACGGCAAATATGTTATATTATTTGTTTACAATTTCAATATTATACCAAAACTTGGAGTCATATTTAAAAAATAAAGTAAAACACGCTATAAAAGATAATGTAGTAGACACAAAATAAATAATGCATCAACTATTATATAAATAATGTAACATCTACATGGTTGAAAACTGCAACTCATAATGAATGATACGACTTCAAACTTCCATGTATATTATCTCTTGCAATTATTATATATTGTCTCTGTACCCAACCTCCACGACTTGTACGCCGCCCTTCCTTCTAACCGTCGGCGACTGCGTTGCACCTTGCCGCCACGACTACAGTCGCTGCTAGAGATACGCAAAGAGAGAAGAACGTGCTGCTAGTGGACTCCTGCCTACACAACCATTGCATCCGGCCACCTCATCCCCTGCCGCCAACCTTCGTATTTTTGAATGAATCATTAGCGCTGACATAGAAATAATACATATCAACAAAAGTAAAGTATTAAACTTTAATTCTCGACCAACAAAATAAAATATTAAAATAAGTCCATTACATTTAATAATTGAAGTCGCAGTGAAGAAATAAAAATCACTGTGTTATTAAAAGTTAATAAATAAATAAATAAATAAGTGAGTTACAAAAAATTAGGCATTCATAATCATATGATTACATTTAAATTGTAACTGCCAAATCATAATTAAACAAATCTCCTTCCTACGTATTTTTAAAATAATTAAAAGTGAAAGTAAAATATTAATGATTTGATTTGGGTCGTTAGATTAAAAATATTAAAGGATAAGATTTGGCCTCATATAACATAGGGGAGGTGGGTAACATATGAATATGATCACATGTCTCTCTCTCTATATATATATAAAACCAAAATTTAAGATTTAATTTTTGAATTGGGGATGAAAATAAAAAAAACTAATATTATATATACATATACAATTATTTTAGTTTGAAAAAAAAATAACTGAACTAAAAATTGTAAACCATAAATAAAAATAATAATAAACAATATAAATAATAAGAGTGTAACTACTTAATTTCTAAAAGATTTTACTTAAAAAATATATAATATTTTAATTCGTACTACGTCTAGGGTGCAAAGTTAGTTATTATATTAAAAGAAAATAATCCATTATAACCCTTCTCTTGAAATTATTTTTTATTTATTTTATTATATTATTATGTAAGATATTTTTAATCAAACATGCTTAAAGAAAATTATTGGAAACGTAGGTGCAAATAACCACCACTCTTTGTTTCCTTCAAAAATTAATATTAAAATATAAAATTTTAACTACATAAAATATATAAATTTAAAAAAAATTCTTTATTATGGACAACTTTTCGGGTTATTGAATGAGCCAAATCACCATTGTAATGACTAATGTCTAATTATGGCATGTCAATGAATAATTTTATTATACACAAAATATAGTGCTTTTAAATTTTTTAAGATTACCTTACTTTTTGGTTTGAAATAAAAAGGCTGATTTCAATCCCTCCCCAATTCATGAGTTATTGCACGTAAACAATGAATTCTAATCAATTGATTCCTCGAATTGGAGATTTATTACGTATATATATATATATATATATATATAAAATATTTATACTTATATTATATCATACATTAGCTAATTAAAACAACAAATTACCTTTGATACATTTATTTTTTTTACAATGCTTAAATATAATATTTCGCTGGGTGAAATTTCTAATTGATATTATTAATTAACATAATTAATATTTATTTTAAGAATCATATATTAATTAACATGATTAAGAATTATTTTAAGAATTATACATGACTCTCGATATTATTTGGTTTAAGAATTAATAATTCTCTTGAAACAAACATATTAATTAACGTGATAAATTATTATTTATTTAGCAAATAATACTTCAACAACATAAAAGAGTAGTCGGTGTTATTCGTTTGGTGTAATTCACAAGCGAAATTAAAGATTGTGGTATTTTTAACAAAAATTAATACATTTGAGTATTTTTCCGAAAATATCGATAGATTAGGGTATTATCACATGTTGATTTGCCATGTGGGTGCCACATGGGATGCCACGTAGCATTTAACGGCTGAATCATCACAAACTAACGGTGTTAATACATTTTGGTATAATTCATAGATAGAAATAAAGATTAGTGTATTTTTAACTAACAGAAATAGATTGGGATATTTTTCCAAAAATTTCAATAGTTTAAGGTATTATCCCCTATTTACCCTAAATCAATATTACAAGTCAGTTATTTATAAGAACACGTCAGTAGAGCTTTTTCCACTCTATTCATGAGAACTGTACAAAGACAAAGAACTAAGAACTGGAGATTTGTTGGAAATTAGATGGGTTGATGGTGGAGAAGTATTTAGGAATT
>JAPKLW010000290.1:0-35998 GCA_026898455.1 Plectranthus barbatus | reverse complement strand
GGTAAATGAGTCAGCACCAGCTGGTGCTGCCAGCATACCTCGTATGGCTGATCAGCAAAGGAATCATCAGCCCAGATGTAGAGGTGAGTCATCACGACAACAACCTCGACTGGCAAATTCCTCTGCTGACAGGACGCCAGCACACCCTAAGAAGCTGACTAAGCCAAAATATTCCAAGGCAAGGAAGTCAGCACCAGCAGCCAGTGGAACCCGACAGCCAGCACCAGCTGTCCAGAGGTTCCACACACAACCTTATAAGTATGCCAGTTGCCAGCATACTTACAAGGGGTCCCACTCTCAGCAGAATACTGAGAGAAGGACAATTCCCGATAGGAGGAATACCTATCGGAGGCCTGAGCCCAATCAAATGTTTTCATCAAGGGCTAGGAAGGCTAACCACCGTGGTCCACAGTTCCAAAGACCACCAAGGCAGCACAAGCGGTCGGAAAGAAATTTCCGATCTCCTCAGAAGAAGAATACTTCTAGAGGAACTGCACACACAGCCACACCTTCCAAAAACAATTCCATGCATTATTTTAAGAGGAAGGGAAAGGCCACAGGTGATGTCAGCAAGGGTAACACCGAGCTGAAGATCACACAAGTCTGGATTCCGAAAGGAATGATCCAGAGATCTAACCCTGCAGGACCCGCTGATGATCGGGGACCTAAATGATTTCATTTTTCTTGCAGGAACAGGATCATGCGCATCAGCTTCAGAGGTCGAGCGAGTGGATCATTGACAGTGGTTGCTCCGCTCATATGACTGGTGAGGAGTTCTTGTTTTCGGAGCTCACCAAGGTCAGAGGACCTCCAGTTATTTTTGGTGATAACTCCAAGGGCAGAGTTATCAGCAAGGGATGCATAGAGAAGGATGATGTGCGTATTGTCAACGTGTCCCTTGTTACCAACCTGAAGCACAACCTCCTGAGCATCAGCCAGCTGTGCGACAATGGTTACACCATTGTGTTTGACAAATCCGGGTGCCAGATCAAGAATGAAGAATCTGGCGAGACCAAGCTGAAAGGTGTCCGCAAAGGAGGGTTGTATGTTGTTGACTGGCAAAGCGGGAAGACTGATACATGCTTTGTTGCCACCAGTTCCATGGAGACCAACTGGCTGTGGCACAAAAGGTTAAGTCATTTGAATTTCAAAACTATTAATTATCTAACCAAGCATGATCTTGTAGATGGTCTTCCCAAGGGCGGGTTCAAGAAGGAAGGGATTTGCAAGGCCTGCCAGCAAGGCAAACAGACCAAGAAATCCTTCAAGAGCCAGTCGCCAGTTCACCCTAGTACCAGTCAGGTACTCGAGCTGTTACATATGGACCTGTTTGGACCAGTAACGCCGCAAACCATTGGAGGAAGACGATATTCGCTGGTGGTAGTCGATGACTACTCGCGCTATACATGGGTGAAGCTTCTCAGAACAAAGGATGAGGTGAAGGTGATTCTTCCAGAGTTGATCATCCAAGCTCAGAAGCAGAGAGAAGCTGTCGTGAAGCGAATTCGTTCGGACAATGGGACTGAATTCTGCAACGGTCCGCTGATGGATTTTTGCACGGAGGCCGGGATCAAACATGAGAGATCTACACCAAGGCAACCACAGCAAAATGGACTGGCAGAACGTAGGAACAGGACGCTGAAGGAAGCAGTCCGATCCATGCTGGCTGAGTCTGGTTTGGGTCAGAGTTTCTGGGGAGAAGCGTTGGTGACTGCTTGCTATACTCAGAATAGGAGCGGGATCAACGACAGACTTCAGAAAACTCCCTACGAAGTGTACTTCGGTCGTAAGCCTACTTTAGCTCATCTTCGTGCATTCGGTTCTCCATGTTATATCCATAATAATGGGAAGTCGAACTTAAATGCTTTCTCGCCTAAAGCTGATGAGGGTGTGTTTGTCGGATATGGACACCCCTCTCACAAGGGCTATAGAGTATTTAACAAGACGACCCAGCTTGTGGAAATAACATGCAATGTTGTTTTTGATGAAGCTACTTTAGTGCGCAGGACCTTACGCCAACTGGCAGAAGATGTTCCTGAGGTCAATGATGTCAATGACCAGTTGGGCAGGAATTCTTCCAATGCTCAACCAACTGGTTCGACTAGACCGATGAATGGATCATCTTCACAACCAGTTACCTCAGGTGCCCATCAGCAACCTGAGAGGGTCGGTGATGCAAATGACCTTGCTGAGACCTTACACTCAATCTCCCTGAGTGGACCCAGTAACAATCTAGGGGGAATCCCTACTGGCCTTTTTGAAGAAGAAGGCAGTGATGGACCAGCTGGAGAGGATGTTCCAGCTGATGCTGACAACATTGGTGGAGATTCAGACAACCAGTCAGACGGTGATGCTGGTGAAGTTCCAACTGAAGGTCAACCGCCAGTTGCTGTTCCAGCCCCGACTGGTGAAAATTTGGAAGCACCAGTCGTCAGGACAGATGAACCTGTTTCCCAGCCGGCACCAGCGGTCGCTGGTCCTCCCAAATGGCTGAGGGATCACCCATCTGATGCTATTCTCGGTGATCCGGAAGGTTCTGTCCAGACCAGGCACGGCAGAGCGTTTTTATCTTGCTTTATATCTCAGATGGAACCTACATCCATCAAAGATGCGCTCGAATCTGCCGATTGGATCAATGCCATGCACGAAGAGCTTGCGGAGTTCACTCGCAACAATGTTTGGGACTTGGTAGAGAGACCATCACACCAGTCAGTGATTGGCACCAAGTGGGTTTTCAAGAACAAGCGAGATGAAGATGGCATTGTGGTCCGAAACAAAGCGCGTCTAGTAGCCAAGGGCTATAGACAGTGTGAAGGCATCGATTTTGATGAGACCTTTGCACCAGTTGCAAGAATGGAGGCGATACGGCTGTTTTTGGCCTATGCAGCGTATCACGGCTTCACGGTGTTCCAGATGGACGTGAAGAGCGCTTTCTTGAATGGCGAACTAAAGGAGGAGGTATATGTAGAGCAACCTCCTGGATTCGAAATTGGCACCAAAGTGTACAAGCTAAGGAAGGCCCTGTATGGATTGAAACAGGCGCCCAGGGCTTGGTATGATACACTATCTCAGTTCCTCACCAGCAATGGATTTCGAAAAGGGAAGATCGATCGGACTCTCTTTCTTCTCAACGATGGAGCTGACATGCTGATGGTGCAGATCTATGTCGATGACATCATCTTCGGATCCAAGAACATATCTCTCTGTGAGAAGTTTTCTAAGCTGATGCAGACCTCATTCCAGATGAGTATGATGGGCAAGCTGACATACTTCCTAGGACTTCAAGTCCAGCAATCAGCTGATGGTATTTTTATCAGCCAGCGGAAGTATACCAAGGATCTTATTCAGAAATATTGCCCAGAGAAGACAAAGTCTCTAAGGATCCCGATGAGTACCAGCTGCCAGATATTTCTTGATGAGCAAGGGGAATCAGTTGATCCTACTATATACCGAGGAATTATTGGATCACTCCTCTATCTCACTGCCAGCAGACCCGACATTTCTTATTCAGTCGGAGTGTGTGCCAGATTTCAAGCTAATCCTAAGAAGTCACACATGGAAGCTGCTAAACGGATTGTGAAATATCTGAAGGGGACAGAATCTCTTGGAATATGGTATCCCAGAAATGATGAGCTTACGCTTATCGGATATTCAGATTCAGATTTCGCTGGATGCCGTATTGACCGCAAGAGTACCAGTGGTACGTGTCAGTTTCTCGGACACAAGCTGATTAGCTGGTTCAGCAAGAAGCAGCACTCTGTAGCTACTTCTACCACTGAGGCTGAGTATGTTGCCGCTGCCAGTTGCTGTGCTCAAATTATTTGGCTCAAGCAACAACTGGCTGATTATGAAGTGGACACTGGCTGTGTTCCCATTTATTGCGACAACAACAGTGCTATGTGCATCACGAAGAATCCGGTTCATCACTCCAGGACCAAGCACATAGACATTCGACATCACTTCATTCGTGATCATGTCGAGAAGAAGGATGTCAGCGTGGACTACATTCGTACTGAAGATCAACTGGCTGACATCTTCACAAAGCCCCTGCCAGAAGCAAGATTCAAGGAGTTGTGCATCAAACTCGGTCTTATGGAGATTGATGCGAGCCTTAATGATGAGGAAGAATGAGTCCAAGCTCTCATTCTGTTCTTGATTCTCTGGCGTATGCTGATTACAACTGAGTCCAAGTTCTCAGTTGTGGTGTTTCTCGACTAGTGGTGTCTACCAGCTCTCATTTCATCTTGCCAGCTTTTATCTTCTGCTGAAGCGAAATTGGGTCCCAGCTGCCACCTTCTAGCAGTGTTGAAGAAATGGATCCACTTCCAGTTGCCAGCAGATAACTGGTGGTCATTCCCACGACTGGCGAAAATTGAGTCCAAGCTCTCAATTTGGTTAAGGTCGCTAGTCTGATCATCAAGTGGTATCAGTTGCTAACTGATGAGTTTGCCAGCAGGACGTGCTACCAGCAAGTGGTTGATTTCTAAGTGGTCTCAGTTGCTAACTGATGATGTATATCTACTAGGTGGTATCAGCTGCTAACTGAAGAAATTATCATCAAGTGGAGAAATGGCTCTTCAATAAGTGGTATCAGTTGCTAACTGATGAGTTTGTCAGCAGAATGTATTATAAGCATGTGGTATCAGTTGCCAACTGATGAAGAGGCCAACCAGTTAGGGGGAAGTATGCGACTGGCGTATGCTGGTGATGCCCAGCCAAGCCAGCTGTCGCAGAAATGGCGGGATTGTTCAAATCCATGTAGCGTGTACTGGCCTCAGAATTTAATGCGGCATTTAATGCCACATTTAATGCGTACAGTGGCTGCGCAGTCCGCCTTTTGGTTTCCACCAATCGCTGAGCGCCACGTCAGCTACACGGCGCGCCCCACGTCAGCACGACCGCGCACGTCGCACAGGGAAACGGGCCTGCTGATGACCGTCGATTCCCGCTTGCTGAGCGTTGATCCTGGTCGTCTGATCTTGCATGGACTCGAGTATAAATACTCGAGACTCTTCATCGGAAAAACCTTTACGTTCTTTCAAGTTTTTTCCAGCCCTAATCTATCTCATTCTCTCTCAAAATTCTTAAGTTTCCTGAGATTATGGCCTCATCTTCACGCCCCCCAACTGATAATCCCCCGGAAGACAACCCACCTTCCACATCTTCATCGTCTGGTGAGCCCAGACTACCAGTTGCCGAGCAGCACATGCCGACGTACACCGGCATTGTGAAGATTGAGGATATTGACTATACTCTTCCGTTCGCTCGACTGGTTCAGCTGAACAAGCCGGCGACCAGGGCTCAGCTCTCGAACGCGCAAATGAGGGCGGCGCAAGTTCAGAAAGAAAAGATTCTGAACGAGAAACTGGCGCGCAAGAATTATGGGGAGGAGTTGATCGAGATGATCGACCGGGAAGGCCTTCGTCAGTATTTGACGGCAAGGCCCGAGACCTTCCATCCGCACATGGTAGCCGAGTTTTACGCTCGGGCCGTGGTTGCTGACGACAGGAGGTCGTTCACTACATCGGTGTTCGGGCACCTGATCACCGTTACCGCCGAATACCTCGCCAATCTCTTCGGCCTGAGGAATGAAGGAGAGGAAGTCGCCACGTATCATCAGGATGATACGGTGGAATTCCGAAGGAGGTGGACACAATGGAAGAGGGACGAAGTCACCGTCTTCCGGACTGGTATGAGGAAGTCGGAGATGGATGACTGGTGGCAGATGGTGTGCGACATCGTTGTCAGGATGTTGCAGTGCGAAGTCGGATCCTACGCCGAGCTGAGCCTGCGCAAGTTTTCGGTGATGTGCGCGCTGGTGGATGGAATTGAGGGCAACTGGGCCGAGTTCTTCTTTGGCCGGTTGCTGGAGAATGTAGCCAGGAACGCCAACATTCCAATTGATGGGACGTTCGCTCACTCCGTATCCTTTGGGCTGCGGATCAGCCATATCCTGGAGATGGAGATTGGAGATGGAGTGGACCAGGGGGAACAACTGGTGAGTTCGGACTTCATTCCGCCCACCAAGGAGCAGGCCAAGCTGCCTCGCCCTGACTACCACAAGCCGCGGAGGCTGAGGGGAAAGTCAGCAGTGGATCCAGCTGAGGTCGTCTCGGAGGAAGAAGAGGAGGATAAGGGGGAACAGGTGCCAGTCATGGCACAGCCGCTGACGGAGGAGGCAAGGGCCGAGCTGAAAAGAAAGATGGAGACTGAGTCTCTTTTTACTCAAATGGAGGAGGCGGAAGTGGATGCTTCTGGCAGTCGCCCTCAGCCAGTTCAGCAGGTGCCAGTCACCAAGAAGACCTCCCGCAAGAAGCCCAAGACTTCTCAGCACCAGCAGCCACCATCAGCTGTGGCATATGATCCCGAACCTGGGAAGATCTCCATCCCAGTCAAGAAGAACATTCTTGGATTGACTGAGGAAGAGACGCTGGAGAGGATGACTCGCAAGAGGAAGCGCATCCAAACCAGAGCTCAGCTGGTGATGGAGCAGGCTAAGAAGGAGAGAAGTGCCTCCATTGTCAGGAGGAAGCAAGCCAAGGCAAGGCTGAAGGCCTTGGCAGCCCAGCGAAAATTAGAGGCTGAGCTGGCAGCCCGCGATGAAGCCTATGCCAAGGTGCAGGCTGAGCATGAAGCCAGGCGCCAGGAGGAGCTGGCTGAACAGCTGAGGCTGGCAAGCAAGGGCAAAGGAAAGGCTGATGAAAGTCCAAGTGCCAGCCCACCAGCTTCCCCACCACCAGGCGAACTTTTACCAGAAGATACATATCAGCGCCTGCTGGTGATGGGAGTCGACGAGGACATCATGTCCATAGTCGAGCACTACCAGCCGGATGAGGAAGAGGCTGGGAGCCCGCTGGCTGCGCAAGGGGATGCCAGCGGAGGCGGAGTTGCCGAAGAAGGCCCGCTGGCAGTGCAAGGGGTTGCCAGCGGAGGAGTTGATGAGCGGGCGACCACCCCGGAAAAACTGGCGGAGGAGAAGGAAGAGAAGGAGGCAGAGAAGGAAGAAGAGATGGATGTGGAGACTGGTGCAAGGACTGCTGGGAAGGCTCCCATTGTTATCTCTGATGATTCTGAAGAAGAGGAGCCACCAGTTGTCCAGCACTCCACAATCCAGAGGATGGAGCCAAGGAACCTGTTCCCAGATTTTGCAAAGGAAGGGAAGGCTCAGCTCGGTCGTCAACAGTCCCAAGGAGCCTCAACTTCTGGACGACCAGCGACATCCTCACCAGCACAGCCTCGACGTGCTGATTTGCGACCACGACGTGATATAACCGTCAGCATCCTCAATTACAACGTGGTCGACGCTGATGAATATGAGGAGATGGTCAATGGACCCCATCGGTGGGAGTTACGCGGGGAAGAGGCCTTCGACACCTCTCAAGTGCCTGACTACAGCATTCTCAACATCATTCCCCTCCGCGGGCTCCCCCACCAGTCGGTCTTAGCTTCCCGCATCCAGGACTGGTGCCTGCCCCTGAGGCCGATGGAGTTCTACAACCGTACTCTGTATGAGTACGCAGAAAATATCACGGTGGAGGTCGAGGATGCCGTTGATTTCGACTTGTTTAATGACTTCCGGTATCTGTGGTTTGTCAACCCGACTCTGTACTGTGAGCTGAGGCGATGGAGGATCTTTGACCGTGTGGAGCGGTATCTCACGGTGGAGAAGCGCTCAGTTCTGTACGCTAGGCTGGGGCTGCAATACTGGAGGAATGAAGAGGACTGGGCGAATGAATTCATGGATACATTAACTGACGAGCCAGAGCCCTTGTCCCTTAGGCGTGTCCGGCGGCGAGTGCAGAAGATTCTTGATTATCGCCTAAGGACTGGCAGCTCAGGACTCCCGAAGCCAAGGCGTGTCCAAGTGCCCTTTCTCCAGTTCCACCGCACCAGCCGGGGCTTTCAGGTGGTCTACGCTCTCCGAAGGATCCGAATACTGATTGCCCTCCCACCGCTCCTTCTCTACTTTGCCCGTCTGTTCGATATGGCAGCCACTGAGTTGCTAATTGATCATGTGGTGGAGGAGGATCCCTCCCGCAGCAGATGGCTGGTCCCTGCAGTCGCTGGTGCTCCGAATGTTGTGGAGCTGGAGCCCGTTGACTGGGTGGAGGCGGACTTTGCAGAAGATCAAGTCCCACCAGCATCAGCTGAGGTGCTGGTGGAGGAATCAGCTGAGGAGTCAGCGTCAGCAGCAGCAGCAGCACCAGCAGCCGCTGCAGAGCACGTTGTGGATGGGGCATCTGGCGCTGATATAGTGATGGCTGAAGCCTCATCTGTTGAGCCCCCCACTTCGATGGCCCTGTCAGCAGAGCCTCTCTCCGAGGTCCATCCGCCTGCGCAACTGGTTGCTCTCATTGATGCCAGGATGGACCAGCGCTTTTCTTCCTACCGAGCAGAGATGGCGCAACAAATGGAGGCTTTCACCTCTGGGGTGAACTCCTTTTTGGCGCGGATCCAAGAGGGGGAAAGGGCGCGAGCAGTCGCTGATGAGGAGAGGGCTCGGCTTGCTGCGGAAGAGCGTCGCATTGCTGATGAGGAGCGCTTGAAGAGGGAACAAGATATGGCGGCTCTTACAGAGATCTTGAGGAACTTAGCAAATCGCAATCAATCTCCTGGATCTTCTTCTCAGCCATAAGTCTTGTACTCTTCATTTTTTTGTGTAAGTAATTTTGTATAAGTTAGACTAGTCAGTTTTTAATCCTGTACTTGTAATTGTAACATCATTAATGGATTGATTACTGACGGGTTGACGACAATTTCTCATTGTCCAACTAATGTCAACTTTTTACTTACCAGCTGAACTTACACATTCAGTGTAATCAGCACCAGCACTCATTTTGATACTTTGATTGATTCTAACCTGGCTCAGACTTTACTTCATAATTTAATCGAGCAATATCTCTCCCAGTTTGAGGGGGAAGATCTTTAGGTTAGAGCTGATGTGAGGAAGTAGTTTCATGGGTTTAGATCTGATAGGTTTATTTGTAAAAAACCCAGAAATTCTTTGTAACTTTCCTCATCAGCTGAGTGCTCGCTGGTTAGGCTTTGATCGCACCAAAAAGGGGGAAATTGTTGGGAAATCTGGCTAAGATTCCTTTCTCCTGTTGATAGCTTAGATCTTAGATTTGGTGTTTAAGTGTTTTGGTGGATCAAATCCTAAGTCCAACCAGCGTCAGTTTGTCTCTAGAATAGCTCTAGTCTCAAATGTAAAGTCCTGTTTAGGTCTTTTGAGTTGTAAGTCGTAGCTGATCAAGACTCATGCTGGCTACTGTTCACCAGCATGAGATGTGCTTACCAGTTGAGAGAAGTCTCACCAGCAAGCGGCTGACGAAGACTCATGCTGACACTGTTCATCAGCATGGAGTAGAGCTATTGACTGGTTACTGTTCACCAGTTGGGAAGGTTTCACCAGCAGGAGGCTGAGAGATCTTACCAGCAGAATATGTGTTCTGGCTGATACTATTCACCAGCGGTGAAGCCACCAGTCACGGGAGATTCCAAGAGATAACATCAGACGAATTGGTAGACCTTGATTGTGCTAAGGAAAGTCACCAGCAGAGACTGCCAGCACAAAATCACCAGTATGATCTACCAGTCGGAGGTTATCAGCAGAATTCAAGATTCGCTCTCCCAGAGTCTTAGAGACAAAAAGAAGATTCGTCGAGGAATTAACTGACAGAGTATGACTTTAAGGAGGATACCTTAAAGTCTATCAGTTCAAGACTACCAGTTCCGATTCCTCGTACTGACGAATAGAGTCGTTCTGACACAAAGAGATCTGTGTCAGATAAAGCGATCAAAGGTATGGCGCTTTCCGGAAATTCCTACCTGCCGCCTGCAGAAGGACATGCGAGGACAGAGACTTTTCCGGATGTGTCCAAACGGCTAGTATTTGAATCTGAATCTCACGTCTATAAATACGTGAGATCCAACAGCATTCAATACTCTTGCCCACTCTTAGCCACTCTTGAACTACCGAAAGCTCAAACGCATTCATATCAGCGAATAAGCAATCTTTCGAGGCTTTTCTTAAAGCTACTCCGTGTGTCAATCATTTGAACACGAGACTCCAAGCTTCTAGCTTGTGAGTTATTGATCTCATTTGGTGTTCTTTCTCATTCCGAGGAAGAACATAGCAGCTCTTGAGCCAGCCAGCTCCAGAGTTATTACGGGCAGTTTTGCCGCCAGCAAGAGTCAAGTTCTTGGGAGAACTCAACACCCAATCAGTCGGAGGAGGAGGTTGAAGTGACGTGCTCGCACTCCATCCATCTGACGAGAGTTGAAGAAGGACAAGGACCGGGAGCGGTTGATCCAGTGGACTGGTAGACGAGGCATCTACCAGCTGGAAATAGATCGTAGGAAATCTTGTACCGGATTACTCTTTTTAGTGAATTTCCAGTGCTTCGACTGGAGAGTGGACGTAGATCTGTTGATCGAACCACTATAAAATATCCTTGTTATTTACTGCTTTCAGCATTTACTTACTGATTTAAAACCCAGCACCCAAGTGCTGGAGTATAACTGAAACCAGTTTATAACTGTGCAAACTCGACTCTAAAATTATCTAAGTCCTGAGTCATCAGCTGACCAGCCAGTTGCCAGTCAGCTGAATACTCAGTTGCCAGTTGACTTACCAGCTGACAAGGTCCCAGTCAGCTGTGTAACCAGCAGAGTGCAAGAAACGAACTTACGTATTTTCCGCTGCCAAAGTATACCCTGATATCCGGGACCAACACATCTTAATTAGAATAGGGTGTTACACTGCACACATCTCTGTTGTACAAGATTCAATTTCTCTAGAAAATACATTTTTAAAAGATCAATTCATGAGACTAATTGAGAAGTTGAGCAGAGCTCAATCTCTTGTTTGTAAATTTGAGAAACTTAAAATAGTGAATTTAGTTTTGAATATTGAATTTAAAAATCTCAAACTGAACCTGATGTTTTAAAGAATGAAAACTTTTGATGGAATTTTAGAGCTCAAGGGATGATTTGAGTGAATGGGAAGAAGAGGTTTTGGCAAAAAAATTAATGTGTAAAAATTGAACCAAAAGTAAGAATTCGGTAACTGATTCAACAAAGAATAAACTAACTCGAAGGGAGAAAGTTGATCACATATAACAATATACAAGTGTATTAGTTATGAATAAATTTCTTTTTAGCTATTTTGGGCTTTTGTTCGGAGATATTATCATTCTAGAATAACTTGAAACAAAAATGGGAAAGGGGACGAATCGAGTTTTTATGGGTAGAACTTTTTAAGTATTTGATGTTCCATTGATTGCCGATTAGCTGTCTTTTTGGCATTTGATGGGAATAAGCTCCACAAAATTCAATCAATCACGTAGGGTCCTTCGCACGTTGGACAAGTTTACCTGCTTTTAATTCCTATATGTTTTGACACATTTGGCGGAATACGAGTTCACCTTCTCTAAAAATTCTCAACCCCACCGAATGATTATAATTTCTTTTAACTCGTAGCTGATGCTTGGCAATTTTATTTGCTACTTTGTTTCCCCTTTTATCAAGCAGTTCTAAATCTTTGATTTGGTTGACTAGATTTCTTTTTCATTGAAAATTCTACACGTGCACTCCCTCCTTAGACTTCGATCGGAGCCACCACTTCTGACCTATATGACAGCACGAAGGGTAATTTTCATGTGGTTGTCTACTTGGTCGTACAAAATGCCTAGAGCTTTGCAGGAAGCACTTCCAGTAAACTCTGGGTCGTTATCCGTTTTTATCTTCCTTAGTACTCCGAAGCGACACAAGATATGCCTTCAGATGAAGTTGATCATTTTTGTGTCATGAATCTTGGTTAGTAATTCAACTTCTACTCACTTTGTGAAGTAGTCATTTAGCTTCCCCACTATATCCATCCCTCATCTGCAAAAAGACCACAATGGAACACTTCAGTGTATTGGATATTCCAACTTTCCAGTAAAAGGTGTGTTTCTGTTAGCAGCTGTTGCACTTTCTTTCCATGTTTTGTAAATCCCTCTTTAGGGTTAGCCAGTAAAATCTAGTTGTAATTGTTCTTTGTGCAAGAGTTCTTGTCACAGGGTGTCCTTTGTTTGATCTGCTGTGAATCTCTCTGTGGGTCTCTTTCTCTTGGTCTTCGTTACACAACGAATAAGGCGCCCTTCAAATGACCTTGGGTATAACTTTCTTTCAATATTCGCAAACCTAATTTCCTTCTTAGCTATTCGAACCGCTTTCATTCGGTCATTTGGTAGTTACCCTTCTTCCAAGTTCCAGGTACTTGATGAATGGGTTCATCCACGAACTTCATCTTAAATCACTTGAACTTGTTCATAATCACTCTCTTTTTGCTTTTGTTGGTCCCAGATCAGAGTACGTGTAATGTGTAGTGGAAGTATGAGAACAGTTATTTGCACTCTTAAACGCGGGCAGTTCAGTTTCAAACTAACGACACAGTTTTGAACAACAGTTTTAAAACTGGCAGTTTGTGTTAGCCGGCAGTTTAGGTAACCAATTTACAGTTATATGCAGTCAACAGTTATACACTTCAACAACTTCAGAGAAGTGTTGAAGGTTTCAAAACACACTTGAAAACTGTGTGATGCGTAAAGTAAATAAAACTATAAATGATGCAGGATATTTAAAGTGGTTCGGAGCCTTAAGTCTTACGTCCACTCTTCGAAAATTAATCAGGTAATTCACTAAGTAATAAAGATATAATCCTCACGATCTATAGCCAAATGCTATAGAAACCACCATCCACAACAAACTGGATCACTCGCCCAGGAAGTTGTTCTTCACGCCTTCTTCAGTTCCTCGAAGCCAGGTGGCACCTTGAAGTCTTCTCAGAACTGACAGTCGTCAGGAAAGGAATGCGGACAAACCTCCCTTCTCCTTCTCCGGTGGGTGGATGGTTGAGTTCTTCCCAGAACGTATGTTGGTTGGCAGTTGCCCGTGAAAACCTTCTTCTCCTTAGAGAGTCAGGCTGCTATGTTCTTACTAGAAAAGTAAGAACACCAAGAAAGTAGATTAAGTCGAAAGACTTAATACTCATGTACACAAGGTTACACGGTGAATCTCTAAAGATTCCTTAAGCAATAATGCCTCGTGTTCAATAAATGAACCACAGAGTTAATTCTTTGTTGCTAGAGAGCTTTTAATGCTTTGAGTTTTAAATTCGGCAGAGTGACGACAAGGTTTTTAAGTGCTCAATCGGATATGTTTGTCTCTGATCCTCCTGCTTTTTATAGTTGAAGATTTGAAAATAAACAGTAGAGACATTTCAAATGATGTCCAATCAGTGTCCATCTTTTTCTGTAAAGTAGACCTGCTCCTCTGCCTTTTTTGAATCACTACCATGCTTTTTGCAGGGGCAGTTTATACTTGTTGTGTCAGATGCCGAACAACGTTGTACTCCAGTCATAACTGATTGTATCTTCATCTCTTACCATTGACTCTTTAATGTTCTTCTATGACTGATCGGCATCTTTCTTTTCACGTGTTTCTTTGACGTGAAACTGTCTTGGTCTGTAACTGTGAGTGCCTTTCGACAGTTTCCTTATGTAAACTGTGTCCACAGTTTTATTTGTTATACGATCCTTGACAGTTGAAAAACTATCTGCATAGTTTTTCGCGTCCGTTACTCTGCACAGTTTTCCTCATCCATTATCCTTGACAGTTTTTCTCGTCTGGATGGCTTCCTCCTGTTCCAAAGTTTTTGACAGTTTTGTTCTCCTAGACTATTATAACCGATCATCCTATACAAGGATTACATGAGGTAATAACTCTATGGCCTAGACTTTGGTATACAGTTTGGACACATCAAGACATGAAATTAAAAGTAGGATTTCTACATCCATACCAAACAATTTCCATACCTAACAATTTCCCCCTTTTTGATGTTGTCAAAACCATACCTACTAAGTCGGAAGGAAGATGCAGTTGCTCTGAGTTTACAAAGTTTAGAAATCTAACACTACTCAGAACCGAGCTTCTTCCATACTTGACCTACACTGACTGATCTTCCCCCTGAATGGGAGAGATATTTCTCTATTAACATTAATCAGTTTAGAGCGATAGAAATGTTGATCACACTGGAATATGTGAATTCGACTAGATATAAAGGTAAGAGACAATGAGCAGTTGTCTTCAAACCAACAACTTTAGAAATTTCATTATATGTGATCGTTACAAGTACATGAAAAGTTAAAAATTGCGGTAAAAGAAGATCCAAGATAATTCAGAGCTAATTATGCCTGAGATTTGTCCTTGTCTTTGTCCTTGTCTTGGTTTGAAGAGTCTGCGTCTTTTGGCATTGAAGTAGCGGCAGAGGTCGAGGGTCTAGCTTGCATGGCAAAGCTCTTAGCTATGTCCATCATAAATTTCATCTCCTGGTCTTTGGCTTGCTACATTTGCTTCATTTGCAATCTGATCTGCTCATTTTTCCTCTCCATCAACTGCAACTACAGCTTCACTTATTCATTTCTCCTCTCTTCCCCCTTTTTGACAAAATCGAAAATTGACATGATTGATGAGTTCATATTTTCACTCATTATTGGTTTGATTTATCCTTGTTTTAAGTTTCATTTTAGTTTATTTTCTTTATTTTTATTGCATGAAAATCCGTTCCGAAAGCAGTGACGTGCAAGAGTAGCAATGAAGAGTTTCTTCACACAAGGAATTCGGGCTATTGGCACATTAAAATAGATAGAGCTTCGAGTTAGCTTTCCAACACAACTGGAATCGGGTCAACCGGAGTTCGGGAGTGAAAGTTATGGCTAAAATCGTGAGACCGCGCAGACGGGGCAGATCGACTTCGAAGACGCGGAGTCGCATTGATCGACGCGAATATTTTGACTAATTTCTGGAAGGTTTTCACAAATCTTGGGCGAGATTTGGCCAAGATTGAAGATATATATCATATAGGAAGCCCTGAAGACTCAAGATTAAAGATATACTCATTGTAGGACATGGAGATATAGATATACATCAAATCTACTCCTATCTCCTATAGAATTCAGCCTTGTAAAGCTCATACAAATACTAGAAATACCCTTCTAGACTAGTTTATTCAGTGGACTTCAATCCCTATATGAACATTAGTTCATATATCCTTCTCAACCTCAATTTCTTTAGTTAGAGTTTTAGTATTTATTTTTATGCATTCTAAATTTCTGTTATTATTTTTAATGCAAGTTTATTTCAGTTTAATTATGTCTTTTATTTCTAAGGTTTGATATTATTTTGAATGCATGTATAGGATTAATTAATTAGGTTCATGATTCCTGTGTTTATTTTATAATTCTATATTAATTTAATACTGAGACGTGATGATTAATTTAGATGTCTAGCTATTGATAGAAGGGCCGAGATGTGAATATTGATAGTGGGATTAGGAATGCATGATATACTCTATACTGTCCATTGAGATGTATTAGACTGTAGGAATTGAATTGATACGCTTATGAGATTAATTTTGTGTTCTTGAGAACGAGAGGAGATCTGACTAATTAGTAATCTAAGTTATATTTGCCCGACCAAGGAAATATATCATAATTGCAGTATTCCACCTGTTAATTTAATTGGTTCTAACATGTTATCCATAATAAGATTTCTTCCCTAGGATCTGTGTTTCTTTTTATTCAATATAACTTTTTATTTTATTTTCTCTGCCTAGTTTAATAAACCAAACCTGATTTTGAATTACTCAAACAATTAATCTGAAACTGTGTTTTAGTACATAGGACTATTTCGCATATCTTTTCTCAGTGGGTTCAACATTCGAGTATAAATTTATTTGACCACTATTTTTGCAATTAATCTGGTAGAATTATCAGTGATCAAATTGGCATCATTGCCGGGGAATAGGATAGAAATAGATATCTGACCTCCTTGTATCCGCATTTCTTAAGCAGGATGAGACTGTGATGGCAGTCGTTGAGAGGGTCCTTCATCGGCAAATGCTCTTACTAATCTCCTCCTTTTTCTACCTGGAGGTGGAAGATCCTCTCCTAGTCTTCTTAAATCAGGAAGATCCTCCATGACCTTCTGTAAGTGCTCCTCTTTTTTAGCATCAGACTGCACTTCTCCTTCCCATCATCATCTTCATCATCAACATCAACTGTCTCAGAGGGTTCTCGTACTATTCCTCTATAAGGGAAGAAATCAGCAGAGACAAGGGCTTCACCATCATCCACCGCAGGGAGTATTCTTTCCAGAAGGAAGCTTACTTTCAGACCAAAACAAACCCCACTAGAGAATTGACATGTTCCTTCGATCGAGGTCATTTTCCCTGCATAGTCTAAGAGTCTCTTGAATAGGAAGGATGCCCAATCCCCTTGGATTCCATCATCAATAGCCATAAGAAGAGAGTACTTTTTCTTGCTCATTTCCGAAAAAGACCCCATGTCACACTGCAACATCCTAATCACAATATTCGCAAGGTATTTGTAGAAGGGATCAAATTCATTCATTTTGTGATTTATCTTGAAGGATGTGCTGTCAACATCAAGTTTCCATCTTAACTAATATTCTCCTAATGTCTCTCGTAATTTTTTTATATCGGCCTCTTGCTTATAGGTTTGAACATTCGGTCCTTTATTTCTAAGCTTGAAAACCCTCTTGAGTAGTTTAGGAGAGAAGTGATCTTGGTACATGTGACAGGCACAAAGGACTTCTGACCTCTAGTGATGACGAAATTTGCGTAGAACTGTGCCACAAGAAATGTATAAAATCTTTTAGGGCAGCATCGTAGGAAATACGCCAACTTCTGTCGTAGAATTTGATGCACCAATTTTTTAAAGTTGGAGCAGTCATCCTTCAGACTTTTCAAGAATAGGATCTTCTCCTTTGTTACTTGAGCCGCTTTTCTTTGCTCAGGCAAAAGTCTCCTTGGGTCAGAATGGAAAAGTCTTATGACCTCTGAATATGGTCTTTCAATATACTCAAATGTAGATTGTTGTTCTTCCCCAGATGTGGATGCGTCCCTTACTGGTGTCTGTGATGATCTCGTTCTTTTAGGGGTCATGAATGAGGATATATGATTGTTAATAAATGAGGGAATCTACGTTAGAGGATTGAATAAGAATGGAAATTTCCAGAACTGTGGAGGTTTCAGGCCTTTTCGGAGGGATGAAAATGGTTAAGAGGCTAAGGCTTTAACCGTCAATTCAGTAAGTCAATAAATACGAATGATGATTTATATCGAACGATTGAGGATTGTAAGAGGCTATATAATCAACGGTTAGGACGAAACGACGATTGAGATCATTTGAGATTGATTTGACCTGAAGGGGTGCCTTTACGTGTGGTAAATGTGGATTCATTGCCACCTGTTTAGCAATAAATGTGTCATATAAAATCCAATAATCCTTAGATTTTGAAATCCCGCCTTTCGAGCTTCCAAACTGACTAAAAGTCAGTTCCTAAACTGAGAGTTGGAACACACTTTAATTCCGCATCCATCCTTCATAAATCTTCTAAGTACGAACCCGAAACTTGGTTTCTTTTCATCAAGTCAGTTTGAAGCTTGAGTGAAGGTAAGTTCCTGCTCCTTCAAATGCCTTAATAGATGTCTTCTTCTATTCTTGTGGGATGAGAAGGGCTTCGTTATAAGGTGAGTTGTCATCTCTAGAGAGTATATTTCCTCATAAAATTTTATTTAGGTGACCTCGTATTTGCAAAACTGATAAGGTTAGACAAAAGGTACCCGCGCTTCTGCGGGTCCTGCAGGGTTAGTGTTATGGATCCATCCTTTAGGAATCCATACTTGCTCACCTTATATCTAGGTGCCACAAATCTCTCTACCTTTGTCTTCCTCTTTAAAGGATTTAACCAGTTTCTGTGCATATTCGAAGAGAAGAGGTGAGTGTATGAAACCTGACCAGTAACTAAGTTTCTTGAAACTGAGTCTCTAGGAACTAACTTCCTAGGAACTGCCTTCCTTAAAACTGAGTTTCGGTTGGGTTCTCGGAAACTTGGTCCGGAGTCTGTGGTCTTTCTAGTCCTGAAAGTATGGAATTGGTTGGACTGAGACCTCGTATAGATGTTCTTTCTATACGGATAAGTTCTCCTCTCATACAAGTTATGAGTTGGGAAACTCGGATTTCTGATGTTCGGAAATGAAACTGACTTTCTATAAAGTTCAGTTTTAGCTGTTGAGGTGGGTTTTCTAATTTCATGAATGTTCTGTTTATCCCACTTCCTAGGTATGATGGGCTTCATCTCATGTTTGTTTGACTTATAAGTCAAACCTTTTCTATGCTTGGGTGTTGAAGTCAGTTTTAAATTAGATTGTCCCCTTCTTTCCAGATTAGCCATTAAGGAGTTCTTTTCCATACTGACTACTCCTTTACCTAACAACTTGACTTATAAACTGGAATTCTTCTTAAAGTGATGGTTCGAGAAATTCCCAGTTTTGGAAGTAGAAGCCTAATTGCACAAGTTATTCTCTGTAAAGCCTAGTCCTGACCTATAAGAGGTATGTCTTTGTAAACTTAGAGCTTCTGAAACTTTGTTAGTACTAGAGTACAGTGAGTAGATATGTTTTAGATCACTAGCAATTTTCAGCTTTTGAGATGCGCATTCTTCAGAGATAGATTTAAACAATTCAAGTAATGTAGAATGCTCTTCTCTAAGTTTAGCTAGATCGTCACTTACTGACTTTGATCCTTAGATCTCCTCAGTCAGTTTTGAAACATTCAGTTTCAGTGAAGCATTTTCACTTGCCAAGACATTTTTTAACTCATAAAACTTAGCAAATTCTCTATTCATAGTTTCAAGAGTGACATCCTCTAAATTTGAGCAATAGGATTCAGAGTTGTCTTTTATGCATGCTATAGGAATAGAAACTGAGTTAGAAATGTGTAACGGAGTTTTAGTCACTGTTTTAGTTTCTTCCTCTTCTCCGAGCTTTGCCATCAACACCAGAAAGGCTTCCTCCACTGCCTCATCATCTGATGTGTAGTAGTCATTGTCATTGTCTGAGATGTCTGGCACCTCAGTTCTGGTAAGCATGACCTTTACAACCGCTCTGGAGGCTTTCTTCTCAAACACCCTCTTCAAGTGCTCCCTTTCCTCCTTGGAAACCAATGGGCACTCGTACTTGAGGTGATCCGGAGAGTTGCATTCAAAACACCCTCTAGGAGGTCGGTCGCTGAACGTCAGTTCACTGGACTGTGAACTTTCCTTCTTGGATTTGGCTTTCTCAAGAAGTCTGGTCACCTCTGCCATTCCTGGGTGGACATTCTTTTGCATGATCAACGAGAGTTTCTTCCATATCTCAAAATTTTTTGATGAGTACTTTGGAAGCTTTGTAATCTGAGTCATCTCTGTGTACCTGAGCTTAAACACACAAAACAGAAACCAAGTGCAGAAAACACAACCAAGTGCAGAAAACAGAGATCTGGTCCTAATTGACTCAACACAACCGTAGTTTGTAAGAACCTTGGCGCGTGATACCACTTGTTGGTCCCAAAATTAGAGTGCAAAATTGTGCAGCTATGACACTCGCCTAGGAACTCCTTGTGGACTAAGTCTTCAGGTTGAAGTGGGGAGGCACCCCGCAGCCTCCTTTCTGGCGGTTGGATGTTTACTAATTCTTCCCAGAATGGTTGGATGTTTATACGTTCTTTCCAGAACTCAGGTGGTTGGCATACGCCCGTGAGAATCAGAATCCCAGACTAGGAAACTAACTGCTATGAATATAACTCAGAAAGATATATTCACCAATAAGAGCTTTGGCCTCGTGTTAGGAGAAATTAGCACGGTGGGTAACTTATCTTTTTGGTGACTCAACGGGCTGACTGGGCTCGATTATCTGGCCCAGTAGTACAACGTGGAGACTACGTGTGCGTGACATGGCGAGCATGTCAGCACGTGACGTGTCTGCGGGCGTTACACAATGTGCTTGAATTCAATCAACACGTGCCTGAGACTTGCGCGTCGTAACTGCTCGATCCGGGAGACACGCGTCGTAACAGACGCCGTGTCTGATGGGTTTTGTATACTGAAAGCATTTATTACAATGAGTATACAACGGTTTATTTCTTCTATGTGTTAACAATCTTACATGTATGAAATATGGTATCCTCTTGTCTCACCGATAGGGACGATCATACGGCGTGTTGTAGATCGCAGAAGACAGTATGATCACTTGACCTAGTGAGACATAAACCTGATCACAGCCGAGACAGCGTATGAGGATACGTCTGTCCGGATGGCTGCAGCATTGTCGGAATAAGTAGTCTATCTTGGTTACTTGATAAGCTGGTACGCAGAGGTGGCGTATTGATGGACCGCAGTGAGATATATTCGTCTGTCTGACATCAGCGAATAAAAGATCTCGTCATATTGATTGAGTCCAAACCCTAACGAAGGTTCAGGGGTTTGCACGGGTTGACTGTTGCTTTGACTTGCCATGGTGGAGAGCCTGAGTAACGTGCTCGTATATCCACATCTTGGGTAACAGCAGTTCGTGTAGTACCGCCTGAGACTGAACTTAGGTAACCATATCCGAGTAATAGGATGGGGACATTCCCTGAGGAGCTCAATAACATTCATCGTGCCAAAGTCCTGCAGGCTGATTAAGTTCAGGCACGAGTGATAAGGTTTGAGTGGTACTACTCAGGAATTATAAGATATTAATTAATTGTAGTTAGAGCTTGTCAGAGGCTCCGATTAATTAATGAATGTCCGGTAACCTTAAATATGGGGATTCTCAATTAATGCATCCCGTTCTCATAACGTGGTAATAAAGGGGTAGGTCAGTATTAATTCTATGGTGAAAAAGAATTAATATTAATTAATTAATTGTGTCCTGGGTTGTGGACATGAAATTAATTAATTTATAGGCCCACTTTATTATTTGCATTAGGTCCTAGGTCTGGCACAACAAGTGTGCTGAATTGAGCCCAGGAGCCCATCAGGGTTTACAACCCTAGGTCTATAAATAGACAACTCTCTCTCATAAGTTATAACACAGTTGAAACACACTAAACATAGGAGAGAGAGAGGTGGGCGCCGTTTTTGAGAAGAGAAAGGAGGAGAATTTTTGAATTCTGGTCCTGCTCAAGCCACAGATCTACGGAGTCCTCACCAGTAGTAGATCTGAACAGCAGCGGGACACAGATCTAAAGATCTAATCTGGAGAACAGATTCCTCTTTCCCTCTCCCTTTTGTTTTCGATTTTCTCTAAGAAATTAGGTCACTAATTTCTGTTTCCGAAGATTAAATCGGATCGCGTGGTTGAATTAGATTTTGGAATTCAAGCGCGAAAGATCGGTTCAGACTCGACGGAGTTACAGTAAACCTTAAAATCCACAATTCTTTGAATTAAATTCATAGGAGCATGCTAGGGTTTTGAGAATTTAATTATGGGCAATATCCATAGATCGATCCGGTTCAGTTTGGTTTTGGTGATTCGATTTACGTAAAAACCCTACAATTGGTATCAGAGCCAGGTTTCTGATTTATGGCTCTGTTGTTCATAAATGAATTCTATATGCATGTATGAATTTATTGTTTATTGTGGATGTTGGTTTTTGTTCCTCGTGGCAACCCGTTGATTCAGCCTTCGGTGGTTTATCCGTGTAGGGCTGAATTGTTTTGTAAAATCACGAGAAAATCCGTGATTAGTGTAGATTTGAAAATTGTAATAGAATAGTTGTTCTGTAATTTTCAAATTTTGTAATTGGACGGGTCGAGGACGAAGAACGAAGATGGAACCGACGCAGGGCCGACGGAGGACGACGGCGGGCGACGGCAGGCGCAGGCGCGCGCGCGGGCACGACGCGTGGGCGCGGCACGCACGGTAGCGGCAGGCGCGGGGCACGCGCGCACGGCGCGGCACTGGCCGGTGGCGGCGGTCGGCGGCGGCTTCGGTCGTCGTCGGCTGCTGCTGTCCCGTCGCGGTGGCTCGTGTTTTGGTGGTTTGTACAATCCTGTGTAAACCCTAGGGTTTATATTAGGGTTAGGGCAAGTCATCAGATCACAAAGGCCTAAAAATCCAAAAGATTTGGTGTATCCAGATTTGAAGGCCTTGAAGATTTGGAAAATTTGAAAAGATTTGGATTTATCCAAATTAATTCAAAATTCAAATTTGTAATAGATAGATTTTATTTTCCATTTTTTGGGGCCACGAGGAATTTTTGTTTGCCTTAATTGTCCTCGTATGATATGTGATTTATTTATTTGCGCAATTAAGCATGTGTAGATAATAGGAAAAGCATGATTTACTGCTTTTATTATTTACAGCTTTTCGAGCATGCTTATGTGATTAATTTCTTTTGTTGGATTATATTTTGGGAATTTTTGGGCTTGTTTAATTACATGCAAAAATTTGGAAAATATAATGACAAAAGGAAATTATGTGTGCGCATAAAGAAACCTTTTAAAAGAAAAATACTAAGCAGATTTTTTAATTAAAATCAATAGACCTCCACAAAGCGGTCCTAGGCTGTAAGTGTATCTCTCGTTCTAGTAAACGTCTACGAGTGTAGCTTGCTAGTTCCCGGAGGTGCATGGGTACGGTTGTTGGGATTTCTAGACAAACAATTTAAATCATGTGAATAGTGGGAGGGCTTTGCGTAAACGTCTACGAGTGTAGCTTGCGCAGACCTCTTTCATAAGTATTCTAGGATTGATTTAAATTATAGATAACAAAAGCTTTAAGGGCTGTGCGGTATGGTTACGTGCCATGCTAAACTGTCTCTTTTGGCCGGAGTTAAATTTGTGGTTAATTGCTTAGAAGCATCTTAGAATATAATGCAAGAATTGCATCCCTGTTCTTGAGAGATGACTTGGTCTAAGGATTTCACTAATTATTAATTTCTAGTGTCAAAAGCATCCTGACATGGTAGTGAACTTAAATGGATTGGGGCTTAAAACCCGCAGTTCTGGTTGAGGGTGACATCGTAAACGTCTCCGAGTGTAGCTTGCGGTGGGAACTCTTGGGCAATTAGTGGAAAACATTTGTATTTGATTTATTAAAAGGTTTTCAATGCATTTGTTTTTGAAGTTCAACATGTATGTTATTATTTAAGATCTTTATTGTTTCAAATATGTCTATGTCTAATGTCGATCATTTACTTGCTCTCAATCCTCTAACTAGTCCAAACTTCCATGAGTGGAGATATTGCATTGAGTTTATTCTCCTGACTAAGCAACACATGTTTGTTCTTACTATGATGCCACTTGCCCCACGTTACCATAAAGTGTCTAGACGTGAGAAGGAGTTCTATGACAGCTGGGTGGCATCTGAGGATTTTACTTACAAGTTAATCTCAGATAATATGTCTAGAGAACTTAAGCTCAAGTACATGGGCTATTGTAGCTCTGTTACTATCTGGATGGACTTAGTGGCTACGTATGGCGAAGTGGAACGAACTATCAACTGTGATCTCGTTAGAGACCTTGTATGTAAGAGAATGGTTGATGGCAGTTCGGTGACACTACATGTGATGATCATGGATAACACCATGAAACGATTCACACATGGAGGTGGATGTATCAGTGATCGGGCTAAGATCGATATAATCCTGAACTCCTTACCGATTTCATTCTATGACTTTAAGAAGGATGTAGCTAAGAGAAGTGAGTATTCTTTCAAGGAGTTGCTTACTGATCTCATAGCAGGAGAGTCCTTCGTACCTTCATGGGAGTCTGAGTTATCAGATCTTGAGCACAGCTTGGGCACATTGAAAGATGTGGTTCATACTGTGTGCAAGAACATGATTGATCGCAGATCACGTGAGAGGAGGTCAAATGAAATGAAGAGGGTTGGTGTCACTTCAAGTGAGAAGGCATGCGGAAGCAAGGGACAAGGTACGTCATTTGCATTTGTAACGGAAACATGTTTAGCATCGGTTTCTACTCATTCGTGGGTAGTGGATACTGGAGCTACTGATCATGTTTGTTACATTTTGCAGGGGTTCACACCGAGGAGGGTGCTGAAGAATGACGAGGTTACCATCTCGATGGGGAACGCAGCACAAGTGAGTGCAGCTGCCATTGGAGATTTCACCTTGTACTTTGATGATTCCGTTTTAACATTGAGAGATGTTTTGTATGTGCTGGATTTTCGGCGGAACCTTATTTCAGTTTCCAAACTTTATGTTAATGGATATTCAGTTATTTTTGATAGTGGTGTTTCTATCATTGGTAATAACGGTGTTATCTGTCGTGGAATGCTGAATAATTCTATCTATGTTGTTAACTGTAATCATAAGTCTTCCCAAGTATTGCATGTAATTCATCCGTAATTGATAATCCTAAGAAGAGAAAACTTACTTCTTCTGATGAGGATCTTACATATCTCTGACACTTGAGACTAGGTCACATCAGCTTGAAGCGGATTCAAAGACTTGCAGATGACGGTACATTGGATCTAGTCCGGGCTGTGCCTTATCAAGTCTGTGAATCCTGCATCGAGGGCAAGATGTCAACTAGGCCTTCCAAGGCTAGTCAGTCTCGAGCAGAGGAAGTGTTGGAATTGATCCATTCTGACTTATGTGGACCGATGTCCACGCAGGCTCGTGGAGGGTACGAGTACTTCGTCACTTTCATTGACGATTACTCAAGGTACGGATATGTTTACCTGCTTCGCTACAAGTCTGAATGCTTTGAGAAATTCAAAGAGTCCAAGGCTGAGGTAGAAAACAAGGTCGGGAAAACTATCAAGTCGCTGCGATCTGACCGCGGTGGCGAATACCTCGGTAATGAGTTCCTGCAATATTTGTCAAAAAATGAGATTACATCCCAATGGACTGCACCGGGTACTTCCCAGCAAAACGGTGTGGCTGAAAGAAGAAATAGGACTCTTCTAGAGATGGTAAGATAAATGATGAGTTATGCAAACTTACCAATTTCGTTTTGGGGCTACGCATTGGAGACAGCAGCATACGTACTTAATGTGGTGCCTTCTAAATCAGTTCCTAAGACACCCTCTGAGCTCTTTAGTCAAATGCTAAAAAGTAGGTAAGGATATTTGTAAATATCCTTACCTACTTTTTAGCATTTGACTAAAGAAATCACCATTTTTTTTTTTTGTCTGGTGGGGTGAGAGCACAGCAGGGCTGTGATTCATTTTTTCTTTTTTTTTTCCTTTACTTAAAATATATGGAGCCTTGTCGGCCTTATGCAAACCAATCCTTACAATCTTAATTTCTTTGTGCTGCTGGAATTAGAGAATACATACGTTAGGGTTGGGAGTTGACAAGGAGATTTTGGGTTCAAGAGGAGTGAAATTTCTTTTTTCTTCTCCAAGGTAAACGAATCAAAATATTTGTTCATCCCTTCCTTCTTGATAAATTCTCATAAATTTTGGATAATGGAATGATCTTTGAAGGTATGAGTTTAGTTAAATTGATTATGAAGGATTTATGCCATTGTAGATAAGAAGTGGAATTGTTGAGTTCAAACTCCTGAGTTTATTTCTTTAGTTGTTCTGGTTTCTGAAATTATTTTTTTCTGTACCTCTGCCCATCTCCTTAGTTGGTCTAATGTGGGTTCAAATCATTTTTATTTGTTTATATTGAAAATTTGGTACTTGGGCTTATGTTTTTGAGTGAAGATATAGAAATTTTAGTTATGTCTTGGAGGGTCTTGACTGCATGGAGTTTTGTTTTTTTTTTTTGAGCTTCTGGTTGTCTGCGCAGAAAGAAAAAGAAAGAAGGGGAAGGGAAATCTCGCAGGGGTGTGTGACAGGGAAGAAACCTATTGGCTTGATTTAAGTTGGGATATGATATAATTTAATTTACTCCGGTTAGAACAAACAGTGATGGCTAGCCTGGTGGTTAACTGTGTTATTCATTCCCTTCACACCAGGGTTCGAAACCTGCCCTGCACATATTTGATTTTATTTTGTTTCTCATAGATAACTAGAAGAGCAATATTTTATTTTACATGATTTAAATTTAGTTAATGGCCTAGAGGTTTGTAGGTCCTTATATTAAGTTTGTTTTTATTATATACATATAAGAATTTTTTTTGATGTTGTTTCCTTTTGATATCTAAATTATGTATTTTGCCATGAAGAATAAGAAATAATTATTTTAGCACAACATCTAATAAAACCTTGCGTAGGTTATATGAATGTTTTGGTTTTGGTGTCCGAACCTAGTGCTACTAGATTCATAAATTTTATTATTCTATTCAAGGAGTTGGATTCGAGAAGGAAATTAAATTAAACCTTTATCCGAAATATTTCTCATTTTCGAGCCTACCTTGTCGTGTGTATTAGATTACCCAAGTAGAACCTCATATAAAGTTTTATACTTTATGTAATGCGTCCGATGATCGTTAGCTTATGAACTTTTATGAGAGTTTGAACCTAAGTTTTACTTATTTATTTATTTTCTCGAATCGACGCTTACGGAAAGAATTCGTTGTGATGAAGGAAACGCGGGGAACGCGCATTAGGAAGATCGAAGGTTTTGAGCGTTAACCTTTTGACTAAGTATCAGGTGGGCTTTCCTATTAAATTATAAAATGTGATTTCGGACTATGAGTCCTATTTGTGAAAATCATGAAAAAAACATGTTTTGTTTTGAATTAAATTGTCATATCTGAAATGATTTCTGTTTTGCATTACCTATCTGTCCTCTAAGTCGAGAAACGGCTAGAGAGTATATGTGAAATCTGAGCCGGGGAATACGGCCAGAGCCTTGGGCATTTAATGTCAAGGTACTTATAAACGATCGGATCTCGTGTCTCACTGAGCCGAGATTAGTGTACTTGGTGTCAGACCTGGTGGGAGAAAGGTCCCACTGAATAGGCTGGTCACCGTGACTATGGAAGTAGGCCTGCTTCCTAGTCACACCTATTAAAACAGATAGTGTATGTGGAAATAAAACCGAGCTCGGTATTGTAAAATAAAATGAGTTTGATAAACATGGTGAAATTCTTAAAAGTAAAACCCATGTGTTATCCCTGTATTGTGATATGACAATTTTAAATCTATACGTGTATTTGGCATGTGTCCACTGGGTACAATGTACTCAGCCCTGTATATATTTCTAAATATGCAGGTTAAGCTGGAGACAGGGGTGGCGAAGTGCTAAGCAGTATATAACTTTTGAACTCTCAAGAGCCCGGGATTGTATATCTCCATATATATAATCCAACTACGCTCATTTCGCTGCAAATATTCTGAACTCCTTTAATGCCCGACTTTGGCTTGTAAAGTAAATTATGAAAATCCTGTTTTGTATCGTGCCTAACGAGCTAGACTCAAATGTTTTTGCCAACTCCTTTATTTCATTCAGGATTATCCATTTCTCATGCTTTTCCTTATTGTGAATATTTACATATTTCTTTCCCCACTTGTATTCATCGGGCGATTATTCTCCCTGATGTCGCGTCCCCGACTTTGGGAATTTCTCGGGGCGTGACAAAGTGGTATCAGAGCCAGGCTATTTGCTCTTAAACAAAAAAAAAAATTTTCTTTCTATTTGAGACTAGCATTGTATCGCTAGATCTCCAAGAGACGATCGCTTAGCACTCCACCCTGTCATGCTTAACCGAAGGAGGTGATTACTTTTATATAAAAAAAAATTTATGTAATTTTTTTTATGTTTGGAAGCCTCATTACCTATACCACATTGAATAATTGATAAGCCTGATAACATTAATTGTTTATGCTTCATAAATACTTGTGATATTGAAATATTGACGAGCATGATTGTTTGTTTGTTGAAGCATATAGCATGATGCACGTCTTATTTGAGCATTTTTAATTATTGTTATATTATGTTATGATATTTTTGGTGGAATGAATATTTATATTAAGGATATGCTCGCCGCACAAGAACGTAGAAGAATCTAATTCTTAGAATTTATGAATAATATATCTATTATATGAACCGAATGGAGGAAACCTCAAAAGGGCTCTTAGTGGGAGAATTAGTTAGCATGTGCTCGGTAATTAAATGCAAGGATGTTGCCACCAGGACAAATGTCAACTAATATCGCAAGTATAACGACAAGCGGAGATGTAGATTAATCGCAAGAGCGTTGATTCAAATTTTATTTATTTATTTATTCTTCTCTCTTCATCCTTCCGTTTGACGAAGTCTTTAGAAGCCAACGGAGATGTGAATGATAGAGTACGACCACAATCAGGAATATGGTATGAAGGATTAATGAGAAGGTGATTAGTCCCTAGTTCCAGTAGTGTCGTGAATAACGAGTAATTGTGGAAGCATCAATACTTTTAAATCATGGAGCATATAAGAATGCGAGGATGATAGAAGCTCATGATCTTAGTATATTAACCCTCCCAACCTTTGAATTTCTTTTGAAACTACTTTTTCACCTTGATATCTTGTTGACACCAAGGAAGCTTTTACTACATCTTCCTGATTTCCAAATAAGAAATTGTGAAACTAATGGAATATTATTTAGCATTCATCGAAGAGTAGTTGTATGAGTTCGAGATGGAAGTTTTAACTTCGTATCTTGACACTTAAATAATCGAGTTCCTAACTATATATATATGTGATTTGGGACATCAAATCTCCTGTTTAGGAGCATATGCTTTCGTTTAGTTCTTTTATTTTTTCTAATTTTTTTTCACTTGCCCTTTTACTTATTTTGTTAGTTATTTCCGTGTTTAAAGTCTAAGCTTAAGTATTTATTTGACAGATGGCTAGATGGAAGTTCACCGCGCGAAAGAGGGTGATGCCAGTGGCCACACCAGATGAGATCAGGACTGCTTTTCGGACTTATAGACGATGCCATGGGCATAATTTGGGAGAGTTTCTGGCTCATTACCATAAGCTCTGGAAAGCAGCAAATCGGTGTGATGTAACTCACTATGAGGGTATACGGAGATTGTTGGATATCTTGCCACCTGAGTGGAAAGGTTGGGCTCGAGAGGAGTCCTGTCGTTTCATTCAGGAGCTCAGTCCCACATACAGTCCGGTGGGCGATTTCCCTGGTTTTATTGGATTATTGCAGTATCAGTTCATCACTATAGGGAGCGCACCTGCGGGACCCTACTTGCCTTACTTGGAGTATGCTCGATTGGAGTTGGAGCCGGAGATACCGGTAGTTTTGCCTACACCTACTCCGATAGAGAGGGTGCGACGTACCCATCTCTTTGACTTAGAGGCAGGGCCATCGGTACCACCCCCACCTATTGTGCCTATACCACCTGCAGCTGGCATTACACCACCTCGGGCTATCCCTTCTGATGACCAGGTGGTGCCTCAGAGAGACATTCAGGTACAGGACCTTCCCATGAGGAAGCGTCTCTGCATAGCGAGAGATGATGCACACATCCGAGAGGTGGTTGTTATCAGCAGCTCTGAGGAGGACCCAGACGAGGACATTGGGTCTAATGATGTCTTTGGCCATGATGATGGTGACGCTCATGATGAGGGTGCCCAGTCTGGAGGGTCCCCTCGGGGTGCTTCTTCTGCAGGATAGCTAGGAGTTACTCGTATGTAGTTAGTTGATGTATAGCTTTTGATGTACATAGATGCAGTATTATTATTCTGTAGATGATTCGAGAGTTTGGACCCTATTTTTGCTCATGGGTCACTCTTTAGACTAGTACACTAGATGATGTTAGGGCTCTACAAGGTTAACATCATAGTTAGTACTAGAATTCTCAATGCTTGACTTCACATATACAAAGACCTCGTAGAGGCAAATGTACTTTTGATTGCTTATCGAAAATATATGTGAAGTCCCCTTTATGGGTTTTGACTAATCATTTGTTTACATGTGTATATACATTTTTGTTCTCAATGTATTGTTTGTGAATGCTTTTTATTACTATAATGGATATTGTGGGCTGCAACATATATATATATATTTAAAAAAAACTATGATCGGCAATAGAAATAGAATACATACCTAATATTTTTTTTTTCCTCGGATGATTGTTGAATTACAGAATGGAAGCAGAAGTTAATATGCAAGGAAGGGGAAATGGCCGAGGCCGAGGTCGAGGTCGAGGTAGAGGTAGAGGTCGTGGTCGTGGTCGTGGTCGAGGACGAGCTGGGCCTCAACACGGAGCACCAGAGGTTCAACACCCTCCCCCTCCGCTACCACAATCTCCCCGACGGATAGTTGAATTATTCATGAAGCAGAACCCACCGACTTTCAACGGTGAAGGAGACCCATCAGATGCTGAGAGATGGGTTAAAGCAATAGAAAGAATCTTCCGACTTCTTCAGTGTACGGACAGGGAGAAAGTCAATTGTGTCACTTATCAATTGATTGAGTCAGCTGAGTTCTGGTGGGAAACTAAAGTGAAAACTATGACTCCTGACCATTTGGAAAATCTTTCTTGGGAAGAGTTCAAGGAGAGTTTGTATGACAAATATGTTCCAAGAAGTTACCGTGAAAGGAAAGAGACCGAGTTCAATAACCTCCACCAAGGAAAGATGACTGTGGCTGAGTATGATAAAATGTTTAGTAGTTTGTCGAGATATGCTCCACTACAAGTGGATACTGATGCTAAGATGGCAACAAAGTTTCGCTATGGTTTAAAAACCGAGATCAGAGCTGGATTAGCATGCTTAGGGGAATTGTCTTATGCCGAATCTCTAAACCGTGCCTTAGACATTGAGGCAGCCTATGCAAGAGATAAGGTCCCACCCACTACTGCTATGCCCCATGTTTCAGCCCCTCAAAGCCTAAATCAGAAAAGGAAATGGGAAGAAAACTCTAGGGGTTCATCCTCCAACTTCGGAAATCAAAAGAAACCATGGCAAGGATTCACACCACATCAGCAACAAATGTATCGAGGTGGTCAGAGCCACGGGCAAAGGGTTGAGAGACATGACGCCACTAATCAGCTGCGTAATGAGCAGAGAAATGAGGGACCACGACCTTGCACTAGGTGTGGAAGAACTCACACTGGAATTTGTGAGCACCTGCTACACTTGCGGTCGACTGGGTCACTATGCTTCGCAATGCAAGGGTAGAGTACAAGGCTATGCTCAGCGACAAAATCAGCAAGGCCCTAGGAATCAGATGAGAGCTATGCAAGGGTAACCTCAGCCACCACGACAAGAGCAAGGACGAGGGTTCAGGGGACAACAAAATCAGCAACAAAATCAACCCCGCCAACCACCACAACCACAACAACAACGACAGCAACCACAATGACAGGCTAGAGCTCATGCTCTGGAGCGAGGGAAGCAGCCAATGGAGAATCAAGGTAACCTTGCAGGTATGGGTTCAGTCTATGGCATACCTATTATAGTTCTGTTCGACACTGGTGCATCACATTCCTTTATTTCAAATGCATGCATAGAAACCTTAGGGTTAAAAGCCGAGAAAGCCCAACAGAACTAAAAGGTTACTACTCCTTCTGGAGAAATGACAATGACCACTCATGTTTGTAAAAACCTAGAAGTGGACTTAGAATCGCTTAAGGTTCTAGCAAATGACCTAAATGTCATGAAAATGTGGGATGTCGATATCATCTTGGGTATGGACTGGCTCACGGAGAATCACGCCACAATCTTGTGCAAGGAAAGGAAGATATCTTTCCACAATCAAGGAAAAGATAATGCATGTTTTCATGGGGTCAGTAAAGGAAGAAAAATACCCATCGTGTCTGCACTTCAAGCTAAAAAGATGCTAAAGAAAAATGACAACCAAGCCTACTTAGTGTAAATTGAAGGAGAGATAGATGAGAAGAAATCTATCATGGATGTACCTATTGTACGGGAGTACGAAGATGTCTTTCCTAAAGAATTGCCAGGATTACCCCCGGATCGACAAGTAGAATTCACGATTGATTTAGAGCCAGGAGCAGCTCCAATTTCTAAAGCGCCCTACCGGATGGCTCCAAAGGAATTGCAGGAATTGAAGATTCAGCTGCAAGAGCTCTTAGATTTGGGATTTATTAGACCTAGTGTCTCACCTTGGGGAGCACCAGTTCTATTTGTGAAAAAGAAGGACGGAACAATGCGTATGTGCATTGATTACCGTGAACTGAATAAGTTGACCCTAAAGAATAGGTATCCACTACCAAGGATAGATGATTTGTTTGACCAGCTGAAAGGTGCAAGTGTTTTCTCCAAGATAGACCTAAGATCAGGCTATCACCAGTTGAAAATCAGAAAAGAAGACATACCAAAGACTGCTTTTCGAACAAGATATGGGCATTATGAGTTTATAGTTATGCCTTTTGGCTTAACGAATGCCCCAGCAGTATTTATGGACCTCATGAATCGAGTGTTCCATCCATATCTCGATAACTTTGTTCTAGTGTTTATCGATGACATTCTCATTTACTCTAAGAATGAGCTGGAACATGAAGGGCATTTGAGAACCGTGTTGGAAACACTGAGGTCTGAGAAATTGTATGCCAAATTTTCCAAGTGTGAATTTTGGCTGAAGGAAGTAATGTTTTTAGGGCATATAGTATCAGCTGAAGGAATCAAGGTGGATCCCGTGAAGGTACAAGCGGTAAGTTATTGGAAATCACCCACTACCCCAAATGAAATTCGAAGCTTCTTGGGTTTAGCTGGGTATTACCGGAGGTTTATCGAGGGTTTCTCTAAGATCGCAAGACCGATGACACAGTTGCTTCGTAAAGGTGTTAAATATATTTGGACAGAAGACTGTGAAGCAAGTTTTCAAGAGCTTAAAAAGCGACTAACCACAGCTCCAGTCTTGGCTGTCCCAGAGGCAGAGAAAGAATATGAAGTATACACCGATGCATCTAAGAATGGACTCGGTTGTGTACTCATGCAAGGTGGAAAAGTGATTGCATATGCGTCACGACAATTGAGGCCACATGAGTTAAATTATCCAACTCATGATCTAGAATTAGCAGCTATAGTCCATGCTTTGAAGATTTGGAGACACCATATCTACGGAGTACGGTGTGCTATCTTCACTGATCACAAAAGTCTAAAGTACTTTTTCGAGCAAAAAGATCTGAACATGAGGCAACGAAGGTGGCTCGAACTAGTAAAAGACTATGATTTGACTATTAACTACCATTCGGGTAAGGCAAATTCTGTGGCAGATGCTTTGAGTCGAAAAGCTTCATCCAAGGTAAGTTCGATCATGACTGAAGAAAATGAGCTTGTGAAAGAATTTTCGAAGCTAAAGCTGGAAATCATAAAACCCCCAGAAACAGTCAGAAGTGTGATTGCAGCGATGGAAGTGATACCCGATTTGAGAGAAAGGATAATTAGTGCACAGAGGCAAGATGAAATACTTGAGAAAGTGCGACTAAAGATCCGAAGTGGACAATCGGGGTGCTATCTTGAAGGCCCAGATAATGTTATCCTTTATGAAGGAAGGATATGTGTACCCCGAGATGAGGAATTAAGAAAACTTATTATGAGTGAAGCACATGATACGCCTTATACCGCCCACCCTGGGAGTACAAAGATGTACCAGGATTTAAAAGGAAAATTCTGGTGGGATGGTATGAAGAAGGACATCGCCTCTTTTGTTGAGCGTTGTTTGGCGTGCCAACAAGTAAAAGCACTGCACCAACGACCATTTGGAAAATTGCAGTCGCTAGAAATCCCTGAGTGGAAATGGGAGCACATTGCAATGGACTTTGTAACAGGTCTACCAAAAACCATACGTGGCAATACTGCCATATGGGTGATAGTGGATCGATTGACAAAATGTGCTCACTTCGTGCCAATATGAACAACTTATGGATCTGATAAGCTAGCACAAATATATGTTCGAGAGATTATACGGTTACACGGTGTACCTATGACGATAATCTCGGACCGTGATTCAAAGTTCACATCTAGATTCTGGACTAGCTTATAGAGAGAACTTGGCACTCAATTGAATTTCAGTACAGCTTTCCACCCTCAAACAGATGGACAGTCTGAGAGAACGATACAAACTCTTGAGGATATGTTGCGGACAGTCGTCTTAGACCGAGGTGGAAGCTGGGAAAGTGTATTGCCTCTGATTGAATTCGCCTACAATAATAGCTATCAGGCCACCATTGGAATGGCACCGTATGAGGCTCTATACGGGAAGAAGTGTAGATCTCCGCTCTACTGGGATGAAGTAGGCGAGAGACGAGTACTTGGGCCTGATAGTGTAGGCGAGATGATTGAGATAGTCCGTCAGATACGGGAGAGGATAAAACAGGCCCAGAGTAGACAAAAGTCGTATGCCGATACGCGACGCACTGAGCTTCATTTTGAAGTTGGAGATAAAGTGTTTTTGAAGATCTCCCCTTCAAAAGGAATTGTGAGATTTGGTGTGAAAGGCAAGCTACGACCAAGATTTATCGGACCTTATGAGATCTTTGAAAGGATAGGTCCAGTAGCTTACCGATTAGCGTTGCCACCAAATTTTGGAAATGTACACAATGTCTTCCATGTGTCTCAATTGCGAAAATATGTGTACGATTCCAGACATGTAATTCAACAAAACGAGATTGTTCTTAGTCCGGAGTTAAACTATGAAGAGAAACCAGAAGCAATTTTAGATCGAAAGGTCCAGCAGCTACGAAATAAATCCATATCTCTGGTAAAAGTTCTATGGAGAAACCATGGGCATGAAGAGGCTACATGGGAGATCGAGGATAGGATGAAAGAGAAATACCCTGAATTTTTCCAAGGTAACTAGCAAATTTCGGGACGAAATTTTTTTTAAGGTGGGGAGAATGTGATACCCCATATTTTTTTCAACTTTTTAAATATATATATAAATTACTATTAATAAATATATAGCTTCTATGATATAATAATATGCCAAAATTCTTATTTCCTTCTATCTACAACCAAGGTGGGGTCTAGAAATAAATAAATGAATAAATATAATATAATTTATTATATTAAAAAGTTGAAAAAAATATGGGGTATCACATATGGACTTAAGCAAGCTTCAAGGTCGTGGAACTTACGTTTCAACGATGTGATTAAATCCTATGGATTTGCACCGTTGGAAAACGAAAGTTGTGTTTATCGACTTTGTGTCAGTGGGAGCGTGGTCTTCCTTGCACTATACGTTGATGACATACTCCTATTTGGAAACAACGAGGGAGTGATATCCGAAATCAAAGTTTGGTTGTCCGAACAGTTCCAAATGAAGGATCAAGGAGAAGCTGGCTACATTCTTGGGATTAAGGTCTTACGAGATCGTAAGAGAAGAATGTTGAGCTTATCCCAGGCATCCTATGTGTATACTGTGATAGCCCGGTTCAACATGCAACTCGCCAAGAAAGGCTTGCTACCTTTCAGACATGGTGTTCGTCTTTCTGGTGGGCAGTGTCCTCAGACACAGTGGGAGAAAGACGAGATGAGTCTTGTACCATACGCTTCGGCGGTGGGTAGTCTCATGTATGCGATGCTGTGTACGAGGCCAGATATCTGTTATGCCGTTGGCATGGTAGCAAGATATCAGTCTAACCCTGGACAGGCGCACTGGACTGCTGTAAAGCACATCCTCAAGTATTTGAAGAGAACTAAGAATTTCTGCCTAGTTTATCAAAGTGAGGATTTGTGCCCTGTGGGTTATATGGACTCGAATTTCCAAGGGGACCAGGATGAGAAGAAATCGACCTCAGGATATGTGTTTACCCTGGGAGGTGGAGCTGTATCTTGGAGGAGCTCAAAGCAGAAATGCATTGCTGACTCCACCATGGAGGCGGAATATGTCGCCGCCTCCGACGCCTCGAAAGAGGGGGTGTGGCTCCGGAACTACCTTTTAGAGTTGGGCGTGATTCCGAGTTTGCTGAGGAGCATCACAATTTATTGTGATAACTCTAGTGCAGTGGCAAACTCAAAGGAACCGCGGTCTCACAATGCAAGCAAACACATAGAGAGAAAGTACCATATCATACGAGAAATCGTATCGAGGGGCGATGTGCTGATTAAGAAGATTGACACTGCTGACAATCTTGCTGATCCGTTTAAAAAGAGCTTGCCGTAGAAAGTTTACGAAAGACATATTCGTGAGTTGGGTCTGAGGTGGATGCCGACCACTGATAGTGGTTAAAGTGACAGCAGACTAGATAGACAGACTGTATACTCTGTAATAGCTTAGTTATGCTTTGAGTATAAGT